>JAGFPH010008952.1:0-36529 GCA_018207615.1 Philaenus spumarius
ATCTTTTGTTTCGAGCTGAATTATTTATAAATAGAATTATTATTCAACATCGAGTTTCCACCATCTCTTGAGTCACATTTGCCCATTAATGACATTAACTTATGTGAAAAGCGTTTTAAACTGTAGCAATTTTTCATGATCATTTCCCGAATGACTGCCGCCGTTTGTAACTATGGGATTTGTTCCATTTATCTCCACGACCATGAAGTAACATCAGGTACTAAGAACGTACCTTTTGGGATTTCTGCTTTTATTAATACGCAGTAAGAAGAAAACTGAGTGCTTCCTGCCTTCACACAGATATTTTCATATACAGGGTGTATCAGAGCGGGTGGCCGGCTTGTATAGCATTGAGACGAGAATACTTAGACAGTTAGTTTCAACTGATAACCCCCTATTTCGACCCTAAGGAATTCAGGAAAAATGTTTTCAACCCTATAAAATGCTCCAAAAGGGTATTTTTTTGGGGGTGGGGTTGGTTTTTTGAAATTTTCAAACGTAAAGGTAGGTCGTGTTGTACCTCATTTTAAAGGTCTCGGTACACTGATCATTAAAACAATTTTTTTTTCATTTATCTTGCACCGTCAATACAGGGTGGCCCGAAACATCATACAAACTTAAGTTTACATATCGTTTTACATCTGTCATAAAAAACGTTTTTAACAGCTACAATTTTTAAAGTACATTGACAAAGATGTGACCTTTCAAACAATACCTAATTTTGGTAGGTTTTCTCACATTTTTAGCAGGTTTCAAAATTTACAAATTTTAGAAGTTTAAAAAGTCAATATCTCAAAATTTTCAAATTGCAATGTGGGTCATCTTACATATCAAATGGAAGCCCTTACAATTATCAACATTTATAATATTTGAATTTTTTCATTTCTCTATTGGCTTAAAATGTTTAGAAAAATATTGTTTTTCTCTTTTAAAAATTCGGGTTTTAGTTGTCAACATTAAATCATAACGAAATTTAAGCTAACATAAAATAATACTGTAATAACATTTGTAACAAAGAAATATGAAAAAAATGTAATAATAATACCACAGTAGCGATGGAAGCGCCCCCACTTTTAAAGGAATGAAGAATTTGACTGATAACGAAAAGATAAGGATCATTGAATTAGATGCTCATTCATGAGTATTCCTGGTGTATTGTTAAAACTTGAGTCAGTGTTTAATCTACCTTTACTGCACCCAGGAATAAGCCAGGAAATTTTATTAAACGATCAAAAAATGTTTCCTCTAAATTTGCTTGGATTGTTTCAAACGCTAATAGTAAATCTACGAGTAGTTAGAACTAGAACTTAATGCACCTCTGATGATGTCTTTGGATAGTTAAAATCTGAAACTGCAACCTAATAAAACACAGAAGACTAGAGAACTGTCTCCATTGATTACTGAGGCGAACGTTTAACTGGGTCACGTTTAATTTGTAAATAGTTTAAGGTCGTCCAAAGCTTGCAACTTGTTAAACTCATTTAATTGTAAAACTAATGAAAGCAGTGTAAAATTACATTTGGATTTCATTAAGAAACAAACAGACCTGAGGGCATGGTAATTGTCTTGACTACAAAGTAAGTAATCAGTTTTGTTTTCTGTCCACAAAGAGCTTCTTAATACGGTTTCAGTTTTAAATTTAAGAGTGAGTTTCTATATTTAATGGTTCACTTATGAAACATTGAAACCATCTATTTCTCTTTCAAAAACCATTTTTACTTCATTAAAAACATACTTCAAGTTTAATAAGCTGTAAATACATGACATGAAAAACTTGGAATTTTTAGAATTAAATTTCTATTCGGACTTTTGAAGTAATTTTAATTTTAGTGGAAATAAATCGTGTTCATTCATACGTTTTTCCTCGTTTTATGTTTGTACAGTCACCTCGTCTAATAGAACGTAGTGACATGTGTTGCATTATGACGACTAATTGCACTTAACAATAGAATTTATCAAAACTAGCGTCGCTTTTACAAAGTTAACAAGAAATTGGAAATAAATGAGTTAAACGACCGGTAGCGTATGAGTAAAATGAGTGTGTGTATGATACTATGCCAAATACTCATATTCGACCACGCAGCTCAACCGCTGACGTGAGTTGAGCAAATTTCCAAAATTAAGTTTATAGGTCTATTATGTTTTAGGGTTTCAACCAACAATTTGGGAAATAGATCTATTCGCGACGGTGCTGAATAGCTGCAAAATGCTTCGCATGCCATTCCGTATGTTGGGAGTATTTTCAATACACAGTACATTACGTGCTTCGCACGCCTACCCCCGTATTGAGAGTATCTTCAATAAACAATGCATTGCGTGCTTCACACGCCTACCCCCGTATTGGGAAAATCTTTAATACACAATACATTGCGTTCTTCGCACGCCAAACCCACAGTAGAATCCACCACATGGCTTTGAACCGGGTACTTTTATGGTATTTTAGGTTTTGATCGATTTTGGGGGAACCAAGCGAGCTATAAGGTCGCGTAAAAAAATAAAATGTGCAGAATAACACCCTACATTTATATTTTTAGAAACACTCTAAAAAAAAATCATTCTCGCAGGAAAGTCTCTAAAAATAGTTACTTCCGGTCAAAAAACGTGCTTCCGGTTGTTGGATTTTTTTGGTTAACGAACTCGTCCGAGCGACGTAGACAACCAACATGTGTACCAAATTTGGACCAAATCGGACTTAAAATGTGGTCGCTAGAGTGCGATCACTTATGTACACACACACACATATATACATATATGATTTTTAATGACACCCCAAAACGTGTTTTGGGGACCATGATCGATGCTCATTTGCTACTCCCGACCTTGGGTCTTACCATAAGGGCCACTGCAATAGCTCATTTTTCCTATGGAAATTCGCTAATAAACAAAATGTGAATATATATATATATGTGTCATGGAACTAAATTTCATAGGTATTCAACTATGTTAGCAAATATTAATTGTTTACAATGCAATCAACACTTAAGTAAATAACAGCCAAATTTTCAATTAGTTGGCACTTAACAGTTGATTTTCATTGTTGATATCACCTACATATACATTTAAAATATGTTTTCTATTAATAATTTTATATTTGGAGATTTAAAACTCGTACTTACATTTACCAATCTACAAGTGTGTACTTAAAATAAAAGACTTCATGAGGGTACGAACAAAAAATATTATTCATTATGCAAAATTAACCTTAAACACAATAACTTTTTAGGAACTCCTCTAAAAGACTAATTCAAGCCTGTTATATTAATTTAATTATTACCTTATTAGGTCCGCCCATAATCTTCTTTTTTTTTTCACTCTCTTTTTTATGTATATAACGACATGTTTCGACTAAAACGTCATCTTCAGGTAAAAGGTTATCAACAATTATCTTCGACAAGAATTTTTTTTCTATCCTCTTTTAAAAAACAGACAAATTTGACATTATACAACGCGAACTTCACCATTATGGTCAACTATTACAAGAGAACTGAATATGCTACTCTGGATTCCATTCGAAATCACAATTTTTTGTTTTACTTTTGCGGGAAGTCTACTTTACCTTCCTAACGAGATACTGGATCCGTTTTATATAGTTGTTTGCACTTAAAATTCGTCTCTTGATGAAAGGAAGAACCAAATATATTTTAATTTTTATTCCTAGGGGTACAATGTTTTTATAAAGAGACTGTTCTATAAGTACAGTGCATTTTAAAAGTCAGTAGATGCAGTTAATTTATTAACTAAAAAGATGCTTGTACAAATAATTAATTATTATTAGTAATAATTACTGTAGTTGGAAATTTATATTTGTAGTTTAGGTTTTTGTTTAGGCATAGGGCTAAGTCAGTGGTTCTTTTTACTCCTATTTTATAATAATATAATAAACTATAGAAATTATGTTCATATTATTTACCATACACGATTTGGTTATTAATCCTAAAATTATTATTTTGCTCTTAAAAGGTCAATTATGTGGGGGAAAATGATGAAGGTTGGTGAAACAAGCACGCAGTGGGCTCCACTAGTGTATATTATTTACAATTTGCATTGTGTATAACTATGATTGAGCGAGAATAAGATTGGTAGAAAATGTGTTATGCGTAAGTGAGCACTGTGTATTTGCAATAATGGACAAACTTAATGGACAGTTTCGTAACATACCTAAGAAAAGGTGACGATCTGTAATAACAGAATTTAAGTTGGATGACATTTCAGATTAGAAAGCTCAAATAATATATACAGTATATATCAGGAGAAAAACGTTGGAAATTCTGCCCCTACAAAATGCGCTGCATCACCTAGAATTGTTTTTCATTTTTGACGTAACACTTTTCAAACAAATTATTGTTTCACGGACCATGTGACCAATCAGCAGTCTGGTTTGGTTATTGAAAAACCCATACAAGATAAAATATTGCAGTTAATGGGCTTTCTCACGTAGCAGATAATCCAGAACAACTTAATTTCAGATGTCTACTGCATTAAATACTTCGCAAAAAAACTTGAGTTCAAAGATAAAGGTTATAATTCCATAATTCCAACAAAACCAACAAAATATTTTACTCAGGCCTAACATCATTTACTATTTTATTTATTTTTTTTTTTTGTGGATGCAATTAAATAATCTGTTAAACCAGAAAAAACCTTTAACTCTAGTTGACCTTAAAAATTAAATTACTGAATCTATACCTACTAATATTGTAAAGAGGTAAAATTTGTTTGTTTGTACGTAGGGGGTAATCTCTGGAACTACTGAACCGTTTGAAAAAATAGTTTTACTAATAGCTACACTATCCCTGAGTAACTTAGGCTACAATTCATTTTGATAAAATCCATTTTTTATTTCAATATTTGTAAATTTAGCCAGAAAATAATTAGGTTAGGCCTAGACTGATGAACCAACACACGTATTTACATTTATTACCATAGCAACCAATTGAATAAAATAACAGATAAAACAGCTGTCTGATCCAATATTTCCATTAACAGTTGATTTCAAACTTTGAAGGAATTATTTGTATTTCTAACTTTTAGGTTAGGTTTTTATTAAATTGTAGTCCTGAGCCTTGCTGGTTCTTTCAACCTCTATTATAACTGCTGATATAAAATATACGAAATAATTTGATTTGCACATTTAACATTATTTACCATCTTAGCTTTGGTGTTATTAATAAACCTACACCTTACATGGTTATATATATAAAAGATTCCAACGGGGTTGGCGTGCCGAGCACGCAGGGGTTTCCCCTAGTGTGTTAATACAATGATTACTTTCTGAATTGGAGTATAAACATAACCAGAAACCAAGAAGTGTGAACGGGATTATATTTTTTTACATTTTGTAAATACCCACGTAAAAAGATAAATTGATATTTTATTTTATTTCACCAATAAAAATAAATACAATATCTGTTATCGTTGGTACACGGTTTTATATGGAAAATCCTCATAACGAAACATATCAGTGTCATTTATTAACATGTATTCACTTAACAAGCTGTTTTTTACGTGGATCTCTATGGTTTCCAGATTGATTATTTTCAAAAACTGCTACATGATCTTCTTCTTGTAATCTAAGTATGTCCGTAATACCTAAATTAAATTATACACTTATAAATTAAAACACTTTAAAACAATTGAATTTCTTTTCTAAGAAAATACAGATAGGCCCTTCAATTTGGTCAAGTTTAACAAATACCTGATGGATTTAATTACAAACATTAGTTCTTTTACTAATATTTTTCAACATAAAGGTTGAAATAACTTTTATCTGGATAATTTCGACCCAATGACGGACTTCCTCAACCCTAAAAACGTGTTAGTTAATGTACAGCCAATGGCGTGTGCGTTAATAAAAGATGATAGGATGGCGGAAGCAAAACAAACAGTGGTTGGCTCGTATCCAAGTTCACAAGATATGAATGGTTACATGAACACCGGCTTTGGATTGTTTTCATTTTTACTACAGTATTTAAGTAAAAAAGCAATAAAACAAGCATATAAGTGTAGTATAAAATTACAGGTAGGTTCATATTACCTTTACGAAAGAATTACTTTACTAAAAACTGCGTAAACTATATACCGAAATTAAATTTACTATACAAATTTAGATTTAACAAATGAAAAGTTTGTTCTGACCTAATATTTATGTTATATCAACCAAACATTAGTCTACTATGACATAACAGCCAATTTACCATTGTTAAAATACAATATTTTAAGCCAATTTAAAACTGAGATAGAATATTGTATTTATTTGTATGGTGGGAAGTACTGGTAAATCATACTAAATACGGGTTGTTGCAAGAATACAAGTAATTCGACCACCCAGCTGAACCGCTGACGTAAGTTGACCAAATTTCCAAAATTAAGTTCACGGCCTATGTTTTAGGGTTTCAATCGACAATTTGGGAATAGGTCTATTCACGACGGTGCTGAATTGCTGCAAAATGGTTAGCACGCCATTCGGCATATTGGGAGTATCTTCAGTACACAAAGCATTGCGTGCTTCGCACGCCAACCTCCGTATTGGGAGTATCTTCAACACACAAAGCATTACGTGCTTCGCACGCCAACCCCCGTATTGGGAGTATCTTCAATACAAAATGCATTGCGTGCTTCGCACACCAACATCACGGTAGAATCCAACACATGGCTTTGAACCGGGTACTTCTATGGTATTTTACGTTTTGATAGATTTTGGGGGAACCAAGCGAGCTATAAGGTCGCGGAAAAAACAAAATGAGAAGAATAACATCCTAAATTTATAGTTGTAGAAAAACTCAAACACTAACTCATTCTCGTAGGAAAAATCTCAGAAAATAGTTACTTCCGGTAAAAAACGTGCTTCCGATTGTTGGATTTTTTCGGCTAACGAACCCGTCTGAGCGATGTAGACAACCTACAGGTGTACCAAATTTGAACCAAATCGGACCTAAAATGCGGCCGCTAGAGAGGGAACACATATATACATATATCTATATGATTTTTAATAAGTCCTAAAGACGTGTTCTGGTTACCATGATCGGTGCTCATTTGCTATTCCCGACATTGGGTCTTACCATAAGGACCACTGGAATAGCTCATTTTTCTTATAGAAAATCGCTAATAATGAATTACACTAAATACTTAAACATTCATACTGTAAAATTGTTCAATTGACATAAATCTAGACCGATTATGTTTAAAACACCCTATCTGGAAAAACACTGCAGATCCCACTGAAACGCTCTGAAAAGTTTGCAACTTTTAAGCCGATTTTATTTTCTACTTTTCCATCTCGGAGCCAAAGTTTCAAGTAAGTGCATTAAACACTGGTCCTTTTATATATTGCTACGTATAAAATCAAAAGAGCCTCGCCAAAGAGATACGTCGATCCGGTAGATGGGGAATAGAGTGCTTTCAGCAAAGATCAATCCAGATTATTACTCGTAACATACATGCATAGTATACTTATGATTGTGTTTGGGAGATTACGCAATACTGAACCCTCTTGGGTATGTACTGAAATTCAAATCGCATTATAACTTAGTCAAAGTTTGAATAGGTTTGAGCAATCGATGCGATTTAGTTCGTGAATAAATTGACTTCCACGTTTCATATTTCAAAAATATTGAGTGTAAGTGAAGGAATTGTGTGAAGTGTTATTTAATAGGTTTTCAAATACAAAGCTTAACTTATTTATTTTATCAGAGATTCGAATTCACACTATTTCGATTTTACATTACAGTTATTTGGTTTGGAAAGTAAAACTTTTTATTTCAAACTAGGATACACATGAGTGCTTCTCATGCTTTTTATAAGTGTGTAGGACTTTTAAGTATTGAAAAATCAGTATGGCCTGATGCACTTAACAAAGCGGATATAAAACCTATCTATAAAGCTAAAGAAAGGCATAATATGTCAAATTACAGACCTATATCATTAATCTCTAATTTAGCAAAGATTTTTGAAAAAATTATGTACAGCAGACGTTTGGATTTTGTTATGAATATAAATTAATATCAAAAAGACAGTATGGTTTTTTAAGAAAACTGGGCACTAAGGATGCTCTCAATTTTATAACTAATTTAATTTATGAAAAAATAGACAAAAGTACACCCATCGCTGTGGCATTTCTTGACTTATCGAAAGCATTTGATACTTTTAATCACAAAATATTACTTAAAAAACGTTACAATTATGGCATAAGAGGAAAGGCACACCAGCTTATTTCCTCTTATTTAGAAAATAGATCTCAATGTGTAAAGGTAAACGACGTCCAAAGTGATTACTGTATGCAAACTGGCTTTCCACAAGGTACTATTTTGGGACCATTATTGTTTATTTTATATGTACTTACCTACTTCTTACTTCTTGTGCGTGTATCTGATATCAAGTGATATCAACCACACGGTGTCTCTCATAAACAAGGGCAGCAAGTCGCCAAAAGGTGTTGTTCGACAGTACTCTTTCAAGGGTGCATTCTCCTTTAAGTCTCGCTTTAAGTATCTTTCTAGGAGCATTTTCTGGACCAGGGCATTTCAGAAGGATGTGTTGGAGAGTTTCTTCTTGTTCTTGGCATAAAAAACAAGTGGGCGAGTCAGCCAGTCCAAAACGGAAGAGGTATGCCTGAGTAACGATATGCCCGGTTCTCGCTCTGGATGCGAAAGTCGATACTGAACGAGGGATTCCCTTGTAAATTTCCAGGTTGTTAGGAGTTTTATGTATTGAGTATAAATGGCGTCCGTTTCTATCGCTATTACACTGTTCAACCCATTTAGATTGCAGGGTTCTGTCACAAAGAGCAAAACCGGCACTCAGGGAAAGATTTCTGGATGGAATCGGGCCCAAACCTGCAGCTATTCTAGCTACCTTATCTGCTTCCTCGTTGCCATGTATACCACAATGTCCAGGAACCCACTGAAACCAAATGTTTTTACCTCTGAGTTTTCCAAGCATAGCGTGAATGCCATTTACTCTACGGTAGTAGTTCGATGGCTTGTACTGCTTCAAAATCTGCAGTGCACTCATAGAGTCGCTGAGAATACAAATATCCCGCTTTTCCACACTGGCGATGTGAGCTACGGCTGCGTCAATTGCTAACAGTTCCACGTCTGTGCTTGATGTAGAATGTGCAGGTACATAGAATGATTCATTGGTGTCGTCTACAAAATATCCTGCTCCAGATTTCGCATCGAACTGGTTCAGTGAGTCATCTGTAAATATTCTATAATAGTTCCTGTAGTAGCCGTCAATAGCCTCTAATGCAGCTGCTCTCTGAACTTCAGGAAGGTCCTTCTTAGAGACATTGTTAGGTAGGTGGAGTCTTATATTGGGAGAGCAGAAGGTCCAAGGGGGGTTCTGGTTTACTATCGGGATTTTATCAGGCAGAATTTGGATGAAGAAGGATGTGCGTTAACATATTTTATATGTTAACGACTTATTACTAAGCTTGCAAGAGGCTGTAATTGTAACCTTTGCGGATGATACTGCTATAGTATCAACGGGAAAAATTGGAGTGAAGTAGAAAGTAAGATGAATTGCTTACTACCTTTATGAAGTAAGCAATTGGCTGGCTTTAAATAAGTTATCATTAAACATAGACAAAACGGTTTATATAACTTTTGGAAGCTTCTGCTCCAGTGTTCCTCACAGCTTTAACATTTGTGTCAATGGGAAAAATATACTTGAATTGAATCATGCAAATATTTAGGTATCGTTTTTGATTATAATATGAAGTGGGATAAACATATTGAATATATACTAAATAAAACAAAATTTTTAGTTTTTATATTTTATAAACTCTCTAATATATTGAAGACTGAAACTTTGATGATGATATATTACGCCTTATTTCATAGCATAATAAGTTATGGTATAACGGCATGGGGTGGAGCATATTCTAATACTTTTAAATTATTACAAAATCATCAGAATAGATTACTAAAAATTGTAAATAAGGGAAAATTTTATTATAATAACCCTATAAATCTAGATCCATTTTTTTCTCTAGAATCATTGAAATATCATTACGAATATTTAAAAGATAAATATATAAATTCGAATAGTTTCACCCGTAATAGAAGTATTTTAATTCCTAAAAAATGTAAGACTATTAGTATTAAGAATAGACTTATTAGGGCAATAAGCATTTTCAACTCCCTACCTAATGAGTTAAAAGTCCTAAAAACTGAACATGGAAAAAAAAATTTAAAATTGGTTGCTGCATTTTTTAATTTATGCTAGATTAAGACAATGTAATATATTTTTGACTTTATTCCTGTTGAATATTGAAAATGTATAAAATTTTATTAATTATTTATATTATTGATTTTATAATTCAAATCTTTCCGAAATGTAAATTTACTAGCTTTAAGTTTTAGCTACATATTTTCTTAACCCTACCACTAACAGGTAATTTGTTTACTTCTGAGGATTTATGTAATATGTCACATATATATTATGTAATTTTTTGGGTAATAAATAAATAAATTGTATACATGAAGCTAAACTAGGAATAATACTAAATGCCTCAGTTAAAGTATAAAAGTTCAAAAGAACCAGTTTCACTTAGACCAAAACAAAATCCTAGCTTAAAATACATAACTTCAAATAGTTTATATCAGCGCCACTGAGAAATTGATTTCACTTTCGTTTAGAGGTATTAGATTAATCAGCTGATTATTGTACCTTTAATCAGTTGAGAAATGTGTTTTAGTGATCTAATAGCATTTTAAAGATATGTCATTTATAGACCACCTGATTTTTTTTTAATTATTTGAAAATTGTAATATTTTTGCCACCAATTTAACGCCGTACCCTAAAGATCGAGGTAAATATTTAATCAGTAAATGCACAGTTTTCAAGTAATTTTACATACCAGTTTAAATTTATGAGGCCAGTCAAAACGTACGTAAAAAATAGCTAAAATCGCAAACGGTGCTGTAGTTCTGGTTCGTTGAAATGTTGGTAGGACCAGTTAGGGTGGTGTGATTTCAAGTTTGCAGCCTCGAAAAACCAGTGGTCGCTGCGCAATACGTGTATGCACAACTATTTTCTTCTCGAGTCGTTATTACAATATCTAAAGTAAAGTATATTACATTTGCAACGATTTGAACCTAACCGCAGATCTGTACGTCCAATTTTCCGAGACACGATAAGACAACTAAAATATTGAATTTGTTGTTTAAATAATGAACATTTTACGTTTTCCTGTCGTTTTGAGCCGAATACGGCATAACGCCCAAGAGAAACATTGTGGTATACATTTGGGGTAAAAGTTGTAGTAAATTTAATTGGATTCCTTTTCAGCACAACACGAAGTCTGCAATCGTAAAAAAACAAAAATAAGGAAAATTGGATTTTTGAATGACTTTAGTGTTATAAATTTTAAGCTGTACTTTAAGCATTCATTCAATGGGGGTCAAAATATCGCATTGCGCCAGTGGAATTAACATTAGAAATCGGACAAAAAGCTGGAAATCGAGTGCCGAAGTGGCCAAGACCAGTCAGAATGCTCTACAAGCCTCCAGAATATTCCCAAAATGTTCCGGAATGTTCAGAAATATTCCCAGTATGTTCTAGATAGTTCGAAAATGTTGTAGAATGTTCCAGACAATTCTGGGCCGTCTTGTTCCGGAAAGTTCGAAAATGTCCAAGAAACGGGCTATAAAGCTAGAGAGATAATAAAACTTTATAAATATTACTCTTAAGTAATATTATAGGAGAGAAAAAAAGTTTGCGTTTCTGGTTTTTGCGTCTAAGATGTAAAATGTGTTCGTAGAAAATATTTAAGGTAAAACTTAGGTACATCAAACAAACTGAAGGAAACCGTGGTTTTTGCACATACTGGTGCACAGCTGATCTTGTATATAAACCTAAATGGGAAACATAGATTGATTTAGACGAAACTCTCTATAGGCTACGTTTTTGGGCAAAAGGACTTATTTACCAGATATTTCTTTAATTCATTTATTAACGAATTTCAATAGGAAAAATGAGCAATTGCAGTGGCCCTTATGGTAAGGCCCAAGGTCAGGAGTAAAAAAAGAGCACCGATCATGGTCCCCAGAACACATTTTGGGGTGTCATTAAAAAATATATATACGTACATATGTGTTCGCACTCTAGCGGCCGCATTTTAAGTCCGATTTGGATCAAATTTGGTACACATGTTGGTTGTCTACGTCGCTCGGACGAGTTCGTTAGCAAAACAATTCAACAATCGGAGGCACGTTTTTTGACCGGAAGTAACTAGTTTTTAGATTTTTCCTACGAGAATGAATTTGTTTTTAATATTTCTACAAATATAAATGTAGGATGTTATTCTGCACATTTTGTTTTTTTTTACACGACCTTATACATTGTGTATTGAAGATACTCCCAATAAGGGAGTTGGCGTGCAAAGCACGCAATGCTTTGTAATTGAAGATACTCCCAATATACGGAATGGCGTGCGAAGCAGGCAATGCATTGTGTTGAAGATACTCCCAATATGCGGAATGGCGTGCAAACCATTTTGCAGCTATTCGGCACCGTCGTGAATAGACCTATTTCCCAAATCGTCGGTTGAAACCCTAAAAAAACATAGGCCTATAAACTTTGGAAATTTGCTCAACTCACGTCAGCGGTTCAGTGGTCGAATTATTTATTTCTGCGATCGAAGGACCTCATTAGAGTAGAATAGAAGGAGACTTATAAAGATAATTGTCAATGATCACAAAATAGACTGACGCTTAACTGTAGGTTTTTGTTTTGAAAAATATTAAACATTTTGACCGCGGAGGAAGCGGTGTACTACAGCTATTTCAGATATATTTCGTTATCAGTAATGTATGTAAAGATATTCAGGATCAGGCTTGCCACTGGTTAATCTTTAATCACTTAACCCTATAACAGCTTTAATTAATGTATTCCGTTAATCATTTCACAGTTTATTAACCTAAATATTAGCATAATATTGTTATCCTTTAACGGTCCTAAACAGCTTTAGTCATTGCAATGTCCTCTCTAACACCTCTGCTGGAAATTATTCTACGAAATTTAATTTTGTATAAGGAATCGCTTTGCTCGATTCAATTTTGTATTTACTATTTTTGTTAGGTTTTTCTTGTAAACGATATTAAATGGTTTTAATAAAGAAAACCGTAAGAGTGTTCCAAATTACGATATCAGTATCGTGCTGTAATATATTTTCTATTTACATATTTTTCATAAGAGCTCATTAAACTCGCCGTGTTTTGATGCGCTTCCATTTCAGGCTTTTATAAATAGCTAATGTTTCTCTCGAGTTGACTTTGTATAACGTTGACAAAGGATGTTTGGCCGACGAGGAGACACAACGAGCCTCCAGGGTTCCCGACGACATTGGACTCGGCAGCTTATTGGAATAGTGGCCCGTGAGTAAACATCAGCCACCTCTCAATCAATACAATAGACTTTCCTCTGGATATAAACTGTTTATGTGTTTTGTGACGGATTTGAAATGAGTTTTCTGCGACACGTATTTGCCAGTGAACTTATTTATTCGGTGAAAATATTTCGACCGTCCGGACGAAACGTGGTGGGAAAAGGCAAAAGGTCAGGTTTTATAAACAAATTTAAACTTTTGATTCGGTATATTTGTTTACTAACTAGGGGAGACCCCTGCGTGCTCCGCGGGCCAACTCCGTTGGAACCTCCTATAAACATAATTATGTTATGATTTCTTTATAATAAACCTCAAGCCTATATGTTTAATGTCCAAATGAAATTAGTTCGTGTATTGTATAAAAGCAGTAAAAATAAAGGTTAAAGGAACAAGAAACACTCAGGTTTACACTTTAATAAAAACCTAACCTAAAAGTTAGAAATACAAATAATTGCTTCAAAGTTTAAAATCAGCTGTTAATGGAAATATTAGAGCAAACAGCTGATTACTGTAACAACAATACACATATTTATTTATTCTTTAGTATGGCCATTGTATTTGGATAACCTAATAGAACTCCGATCCAATGCAATATTTTGTTCCACTGGAAATTCGACTTTTTTGGCGCTATCTATTGGGGAAACGAAGGAAGCTGGTTGGAAACACCAATGCTTACAATGCTTTCTCCCTAGCGCTACCTCGCGGCGCGATCATGTACTATTTTCGCGAACACCTTTTTTCCGGCACTCTCATTGCCGTAAAATATTTAGTATGGTTTGTGTTGTTTTTACTTCTAACAATAGCGTTGTTTAAAAAAAAAGTATATAAAAACACGCACCTATAAAAATGAAACTTTTTGTCAAATCAATCTGTGAAGAACTTGAAGATTATGAACAAACGAACATATACATTTTTATTTATATAGATGTGGAATTAAGTAAACTCATCATAGAGGGCTTACTAAATTATAAAAATTTAAAGTTTAGACACTGTGATTTTACACAAAAACTAATTATCCGATTTGGACAAAGTATTTGCTGATGTGGTAGGCTCTGTTTTGAGTGACATCTATCGTTCATATAATGTAAGTTTCAAACATATATTTTTAAATCAAAATGTAGGAAAAGCAATTTCGTCAAATAAATTCGATACCATTCAGCAGCCAAAATTGGGATAATCATTTACCAACATTGTTATAAGTAATGGATAATTATTTAGCCAACTCTGAAACATAAGCTAAATAACCTTTCGTTATTCATAATAAATTTTCTTGTTTAATTAAAGCATAAAAATAGAGCATAGAGGTTTGAATATACAAACGTTGCGTAAAGGTCATATTAAGCAACATGCAACCAGTTCAAAAAGTAATGAATATATTACACGTGTAATAGAAATGATTTTGAATTTAATGAGGTACATTTTTGCAATAGCCTATATTAATTTTGAGTGATTATAATATTTACACTGCTGTAATAAAACAAGCAATTACCCGATAAATTCTTGCGTTTGAAATATAACCTAAAAAGCAAATATTTATGTGAATTACTATAGCAAACCTTACGTACATACTAATGTAAGCTATAATATACCTTAGAATGTACTAATTTATGCTATAATATACGTTATAATATTTGCTTTGAGGTTATAAACTGTATATAAATACAAACTTTTATCATCAGAATATTTGTTTATACTAATTTAAAGAAGAGATACCTACCGTTTAACTTCGGAAACATTCGTACATCTTCGTATACCATTTAAACTTATTCGACTATTAATTTCTCCACTATAATATTAATAACTTTTAAATCATTTGATCTACCAATATGAAATAAAAAACAGTTAAAAGATAGTATTTTTATCTTTCTTTAAATATACAACAACGTATGGAAATAAAAATGTTTAGAAAATTAAAATAGGCCTACAGTTTTATGATCCTTATTATTGTACACATTTACCGAGTTAAGAATCCCCGTCAGCATAGTTAGGTAGGCCTAGATAAGTAGGCCTTAATGTTGTTTTTTAAAAAAATTATGTTTTTCTGATGTGTATCTAATTAATCAGCCTGCGATTTTTCACGAGGGCATTCTAGTAATAATTATAACAACTGATTTAGTTTACTAGGATAAATCATTTTTACGAGGAACATAATGTTTAGTTTAAGCCCTGCCTGTCTAACATAAATGGTAAAACAGTATTTTCAGTTAGTGTTTTACCTAAATATTAAACACTAGGAGTTCACTGAGGAAGCATGTTTGTAACTTTAATACAATGTTTTTCTACATAGGAATGTAGTGGGATGTTCCTGACAGAAAGAGCGTTTGTTTCTGTCGACAGAATTCCAGTCCATCCGAACACGCATTAATCAATAAGACAAAATAAAAATCGAAGCCCAAAACTAATCGTTGCTAATTAACTAATTATAAGTCTTATATTCTGGAGCAGTAAACATTATCTTGGAAATAGGTTAAGGTTTAGTGGGTTAACCGGGAGAACAGGGAGTTCCTCACACCGGTATACTTGTCTCCTGATGGTGCTGAATTACCTCTCTGTACACAAATATGTAGGTACTTGTACGGAAATGGAAAATAATGAATGTTATAGTTGAACATAGGCTATTATAAAATATTTTGGATGGATTTTGAATAAAAATGACTTCGTAGGTTTTCGTTTCATGGTCCCTTGAGCCCAAAACCTTATTTTATATATCTATATATATATAAGCCAAATTCACTCATGATTTCTAAAAAACTACTGAACGGATTAGAACGAAATTTGGTATGTAGTTTCCTCTAGGACCATAGGTGCTCAATAAGAAAGGTTTTCAAAAAATTTGAAATTTTATGGGGGTTTGGGGGGTGTCAAAGTTACTAAATCACGATTTCTAGAAAACTACTGAAGGGATTGGAATGAAATTTGGTATGTAGCTTCCTATAGGGCTGTAGGTGCTTATAAGAAAGGGTTTCAAAAACTTGAAATCTTAGGGGGGTTTGGGGGGTCAAAGTTACTAAATCACGATTTCTCCAAAACCACTAAACGGATTAGAACGAAATTTGGTATGTAGCTTCCTCTATAACCCTAGGTGCTCGGTAAGAATGGTTTTCAAAAAAATTCGACATTTTAGGGGGTTTGGGGGGTTAAAGTTGCTAAAAAAAAACATTAAACATTACTAAAGTTTTTGTTAATATACATTTAACTTTGATTTGTCTATCCGTGCAAAGGCGGGTCGGGTCAGCTAGTATATTTATAAAATGTACATTTTTATGGATAATTAACTTCCATAATGCGGCACAAATTTTTTAAAGTAACACATAAAATGATTAGATGGAAAATCTGGGTGCAGTTCATACATGTAAACAGTCAGACCAAGAAATAGGGAATGTTTCCTTAATACGACAAATATATTTTACCTCCTAAGAGTAGTAAAAAAACTGGTTTTGAGGTTGTCGATTACACCATCCATTGGCTCAAGGGGTGGACAAAAAATGGGTTGAAGAATTTAAAAAATCCTGTAGTAGGCACAAATCCGTTCAGAATAGTTATAAATCTTGAGATGTTGTAATAAACATTTTTTTATACCAACACTTACAGCTAGGATTGGTCAAAATAAAGTCACAGAACAAGAAGTTAATTATTACCTTAATAAACAAAATATCGAACCCGTTTCAAATTGTAAATCTTTAGAATATTACCAAAACCTTTTGTCTGAAACTTTTTGTTAACTAGGTTGCAGAATATATATTGCATATACGGTAGGCATAATATCGAGTTCCTAACTCTGAAAATGTTCCCTAAACCTTTCTCGTTAATGTAGCAAGGGGCCAATATTATTTTCATGTTTAGCTTATTACCTTAATTAAGGTCATGTTTATGAGTGTTTCTCTATTACAATTTGTATTTTCAGTATGCAATAAGATCTATAACAACCTTCCAAATCTACTTGTGCTTGTAAGCCGAGCAGAATGAGAATTTTACAATTTGCATGGAATAATGTAGGCCCACACGAAACAAGACATACAAGAATAATAATTATTCTCTTGTTCTGTATCCATAAGTATGACAATACACAATTATTAACCCTTGAGAACTCGCGCAGTATGTCGTCGTACTAGAACTCGCGCGCGGTGCTTTAGACCGCACGGTATTAGTCAGGTGCTAGGACAAAATAACTACGTTATTAATTGTATTTTATAATATAATTTAAAATTTAAAGTATTAAAGTACTTATTTACATATAAAATAAAATAACAAAAATACATTTTACAAATGATTGTTTATACGAAAAAAATAATAACACGAACAATCGCGCGCGGAAGAAACGACCGCACACAACGCAAGGGTTTAGTAAACGGACTATGAGCACTGTTTGCCACCAACTAAACTAAAGGTTTTGCATGTCTCACCTCCCTAACTAACTGGGAAAGGAAAAGAGGGAATAGAGGAGAAGTTTGCTCAAAGTCAAATATTCAAAATTCATAAATATCTAAAGGTGCGGTCGAAAAGACCGCGCTGCGAGTTCTCGAGGGTTAAGGTCAGAAGTATACTTGTGTGATGGTTTGTGTGTGTAGGACTGCATCATTTAAAATTGTAAAATAATTATGAAAACCTAGGTCTACTTCAAAATGTATAAATTTGTATTTGCCATAAGTATAGATCCAGAATATTATTATTATAAATAATATAAATTTATGACACACTTGTGTCATAAGTTTTAATACGATTTGCAGTAACAGGTGGATGCAGTAAGAGTAGTAAACAATCTGGTTATAGTAAGCGGGTGGGATGAGGAGGACAGTAGCGGGGTTGCCTATGTAAAAGCATTGTATTTGGATAACCTAATAGAACTCCGATCCAATGCACTATTTCAATCCACTGGAAATTCGACGATAGGTGGCGTGATCTATGGGGAAAACGACGGAAGCGGTGTGCAGCACCAATGCCTTGAATGATTTCTCCCTAGCGCTACCCCGCGGCGCGATCATGCAATATTTTCCCGACAACCTTTTTTTCGCCATATACATGCATGAGCTATTTTATTATTCATGGTCTATGGTAAAAGCCAGTATGCCGTAACAGGTGGTTGGTAAACCGACAGTAGTAACTGGCAGGAGGTAATAACCGACTAGCGGAAGGTCAATTGCAGTAACAGGTGGTTTAAGGGCGGAATTCATTTACAGACGAATGCAAAACTGGTTGCAGTAACAGGAGGGAAAATAGAGGTTTGCAGTAACAAACGGGCTGCAGATGAAAAACAGTCGGGTGAAAAGCGGATTACACTGACAGGTAGGTAAAAGGCTGGTACCAGTAACATTTAGATACAAGTCAGACGACTGCAGTGGAAGGGGCGAAATAATAGGCGGGATTCTGTAATAGGTATGTAAAATACTGTTGGCCGTAACAGGCGGATGAATTGCGGGTTCTAGTAACAGGTAAAGTCATGTTGCAATAACGTATGGATAATTAAGACTTGTATTTACAGAAGTGTGCACTCCTACGTATGACTGCTTCGGCTTTAAATTTGCAGCAATGAACTAGCGATTCTCAGTAGTTCATCGTCACATTGCCGGTTGCAGATCCTACGTTTCTTGTTATGTTTAGTCAATATTTCAAAACTATTTTATTTGCATAAGTAGTACCGTTCTATACATATCACTAGAGAAATATGCAAATGTATAGTATATGATAAACGTTACGAAAAACCTGATAATAGAAAATAAATATAACATTACTCTTGTAGAAAATATATCCAATATTACGTAGTGCAGCATTTCTTTGATAATAATAATTTTTTAAATTAATGTGATTATAGATGCACCCTGTACCATTAGTTTATCATATGATTTGTTAATAAAAGACAGAATGCGAAAATTAGTTTTCTCCATGTCATAATACACTTTACAAATTTAAACAAGATGGCCGCTCACAGGAGAGCTGAAGGCTCAACTTGTAAGCCTAACAGAACAGGTGATTTGTGGCTCCAACTTTCTGGAATTACCCAAGAGGGAGTCTGTCTGGTAGAGAGTACATTTAATTACTGTGCACTAACGCTCTAGGGTTTGATTTTTTACCCCTTCTATTCTCTATCACTATGCTAGTGCATATTTTTCGTTATGCGAAAATCAAGCGATATATTTTCCTTTGTTGCAGTTATTCAACATTATATATTTCTATACGTTGGGAGCATTTTTTTTATAGAGTCTCAGTGACGTAATTGTTAAACATTTGGTTAAATATTTGATATTATCAACGATTTTACAAAGCCTATATAAAGCTTGCCTATTGAAAACAATGTTCAGTTCCAAAGCGCCCTTCGTTACTCATTTAGAGACAATATGCCTATCTGGCCAGTTTAAAATTGTTTTTAATTTTCTCAATACAACCAAAATTACCAAAATCAAGACTAGAACTTGTTTTGGTAGATGCAACCCTTATCACAAGGGTTAAAATAAGATGTGGCAAATACAATTATTGCATATCTTTTTTTATTTAAACTCATTTCTTAATCTATTCAAAGGTTTTGTTAACATTCAAAATATATTATCTAAACATTTTTTACATTTTTTGATGACCCACCCTTACCGCAAGGGATAACGCTTATAATTTCAATATTTACTATCCGATCTTAATGAAAATTTAATATATTCATTTTATAAACATACTAAAGGTGTATATAAAATTTCAAGTAGATCGATACATAAATATAGGTTTTCGTAAGAAAAATGTACCGAAGAGACAATCCGCTCCCTCCCCAATGTTGTTTTTGACCCTTCCTGCTATATTTATTATCCGATCTTAATGACATTTTAACAGATCGTTTTAATATACGTATGGATCATGTGTATAAAATTTCAAGTAAATCGGATAGTAAATAAAAAATTAAAAAGATGTTTATCAAAAAGTGATTCTTTTAGGCAATATATAGGTAATTAGGTCGGAAATAGAACAACTTATTCATTAATCCATTCGTAGACACATCATCGAGTTCTTTCAATATTATTGATTTTCTTCTAAATATTCTCAAAAACGTTTGTCTGAAACCTTTTTTTTAACATGTGCTAGCAACATATGATTTTAATTAATTGCACCTAGAACGTGTAACAAAATTCCATTGTATAATTTATAAAATTTAATAAGAGCCAGGTTATTAAGGTTAAATGGTTAGTGTGATTTAGAAGGTTTTATAAAATAAGGTATTGTTACTTTTAGTTTCTTTAATGATTTTGTATGGAAAGAAATAATATTGAAAAGTTAAGGTTTTAAGATTGATTATAAACGATGTGGCTTTGTACTTGAGTGCGGTGAATACAGGTTTTGCGGATGCCAATGGTCAGGACAGCTACAGTTTAGATGTTTAAAATTACTTACATCACACTTTTTGCTAGAACATGTTTACCGTTTTTAAAGTTTCAGCTGATAAAATTGTTGTGAAAAGGATGTTTTTAATTTACTAAATAGTGTCCTTGAAGACGTCACATACTGTACTGCTAACCCGCATTAATGTGTAATTGATTTAAACAAATTTGTATTTAAAAAAAAATTATTCTACACTTCCTTCCGAGCATTATGATATGTAATACATGTACATTTGACACAAATAAATGTTTATTAGACAAATATTTAAACTATTCTTTGACTGTTGAGGATTTTGTTCATAAGTTCAACCTCTGTCCCAAAGGAGAACTATGGTGCAAAAACCGGAAGACCACAATTTCAGGGGATACATATCTATCTATATATTATATAAAAGCAAAATACCACTCACTCACTCAATCACTCACTGACTCACTCATCACGATTTCTCAAAAACTACCGAACGGATAGAATGAAATTTTGTATGTAGCTTCCTCTAGGGCCACAGGGGCTCACTAAGTCAGGGTTTGAAAAAATTCGAAATTTTAGGGGGGTTTGTTTGGGGGGATCAAAGTTATTAAAAATCGATTTCTTCAAAACTACCGACCGGATTGAAATGAAATTTGGTATTTAGCTTCCTATATAGCCACAGGTGCTTACTAAGAAAGGGTTTAAAAAAATTCGAAATTTTAGGGGGGTTTGGGGGGATCAAAGTTATTAAATCACGATTTCTTCAGAACTACCGAATGGATTGGAATGGCATTTTTGTATGTAGCTTTCTCTAGGGCCATAGGTGCTCACTAAGAAAGGTTATGAAAAATTTCGAAATTTTAGGAGGGGTTTGGGGGGATCAAAGTTAGCACCACCACGGGCAACGCCGTAAGGGTTAGCTAGTACTATTATATAAATATCTAATGGTGTCTGTCTGTGTGTGTGTGTTACTCAATCACGTAAAAACTACTGGATGGATTTTAAGGAAATTTGGCACACATATAGATCATGACCTGGAATTAAACATAGTCTAGAAATCTTTAAATTTAAGAATTGAAACAACCCATAAACAATAAATTTGTATTATTATACTTCCATTAAGACTAAAGAGCTGGAAATTTGTACATTTATTCCTTACAAGATTAAAAGTAAAACATATTTGTATTTTTTAGTGTACTGCTAAGGGGTGAAAATGTAACAACCCCTAAAACAATACAAATTAGTTATTATACTTCCCATTAAGCTAGAGAGCTGTAAATTGGTACATTTATTTTTTACAATACATATATACTATGTAAATCATATTTGCATTTTATAGCGTGCTGCTAAACAATAAACATTTATTACTATGCGGCGAATCTTTGGACCGTGTGCGAAGCCACGGGTACCTGCTAGTACTCATATACAAATATAATCTTGCATTGTTTGGGGCCATCACGTTAGAAATAAAACTTATATTTCCGAACCTGAAAAAAGCCTGGACACTTAAACCTGAAATTCAAGTGATTAATTTAACAACAATGAAAGTAAATGGAGTGTTAGATGCTGACATTACATTCAAGACTGGCGCGCTTGGTGTGTAAGTGTTACGTTACAGACTATGTTAGGACGCTTGGAAGAGTGTAATATACCTATATCAAATTGACAATAAAAGAGTTAGAGATCAATAAAGCTGCTTTGGAATCTACAAATAGGAAATGAAAACAAAAAAGGAATCTAAATACAAAAGGTTAACATTGTTGATAAAGTCATAAAATAAGTGTGTGCTACATTGAAACTTATTTTTTTAAAGATACATAAACGTACTTTTAACACTGATATTAAAGGCTCTAAAAGATCACCTTTATTTTGGGAAATTTTCTTAAACTACGGTAGTACAGTTCTTTTAACTAGAGAGTCGAACTCGGTCTTCTCAGATTTACAAATAAATCATTGCTTAGAATAAGATCTAGGGCTTGACAAAATCTACCTTCAACACACTAACTTATTTTTAAACTCACTACTTTTTGTACATTTTCAATTAAGTAATTTTAAGTCAAATAATCGCATTAGTATAAGCTCACATATACTTGATATTGTAAAATATTGTTGTATTTTAGATTGTATAGTAATATAATAAGCTTTAGACGTATTGTAATATTGTTGTTATTTGTTGTATTTATTTTAATTGCTGTCAAAACTACTAGTAGTTAACCGACTAACGGTCTTTTCACACCAGCGTCACGTGACTGATTTTTGAAAAAATCAGTTCTCAGAGTTTTAAACGAAGCAATTTAGACCGGGTCTGCAGGCCCTGCGAACATCTTCGGGAGTGATCTTTTCAAAGCCTCTGTAGACGTCTTGGACTCGACCATGCGCAAACAAACAATCATAGAACACCTCTTCAAATTCAGGTTTAGTTATCCAAAAGTATGTTCTGAATCTATGATTATCAAGTTCAAAGTTGTCCATTGGACATATGTCACATGATGTAATGGGACACAGCGGCGGTTTGTAAAGACCTTAAGAGTCTGCTGTAGTGGCGGCCATCTTTGATTTGTATCCCATAAGAGCAATGTTAAATTTCAAACCATTTATTTCGTTTATTTTTTATCATACAATTGTTTGCAAGGTCTCATTTAAGGCACAGTCACAATACGCATCCTTTTTGCACTTTACATTTTTTTAAAATTTTTCATTTGTCACGTAATTGATATTTTTGAAGTAACAAGTTTGAACTTTTTTCTTTACACAATAAACAATTAATAATGAAAAGTAATTTGCAAGCCGGATCCAAAATTGTATAAAGAATATTCAGTTTTTTTTTTCAGCACTCAATTACAAAAGATGGATTTATAAAATGGTTTGAAATGAGGCAACGTCAAAGCGCTGAGCTGCAAGAAATTGCACTGTTTAGATACGTTATAGAGAGAAGCGCTTGCGTTTCCAGTTGCTTTCTCGTTTTCTAGAGCAGACCCTTAAGGTCCGCACCTACAGTGATTTTAGACAACATCTACTCAACGCGGGAGTTCTTTGATGATGGTGTAGACATCCAGAAACGCGTCAAAAAAAGAAAAGAAAACTGAAGTCACTAACGAATGAAATAAAGATACTGTAAGTTACTTTATTATATACAATTTATAGTATATACAACTTTATTATACAATACAAAATCGTCTTTGTGAAACTTTATGTTTTAATTTGTGAATTAGGGTTTGTAAGATGATTCAAGATTAGTGCTATATTGTATGACTGTTAATTTTATGTTCTTTCAATGAAGATTGAGATGTTTGTAGTCATGGTTTCTTTAAAAGTAGTTTAAGTTAAATATTTTACGTTATGTAATATGACGTTATCACGCATTTTATGTTTTGAAAATAGAGACTGATTAGATTTCATATAGTTTTGCAATAATTAATTAGCATTTTAAGTCGTAAACAAGATCCTTTACAAAGTAAATTCACTTCAACTAGAACTCATTACCTGTCCTATGAAATGCCCACAAAGTGTGTAATTCCCAAAGGTAGGAAGTATTAAATATTTGTATGGGTGCAGAGTGCCAAGCTATTCATATTGCAACAGAATATATCCAGACTCGAGTAAGGTTTCGTCGTTGCAATCCCCCTAGCGACTTTCTTAATCGCATAACATTATCGTTAATACAGCCAATTGGCCGTACGAACCCCTGCAGGGGCTACTTGGCATGAAATTACAACTTACGCCTTATCGTTTCACTTCTTCTAAAACCCAATTAATTACCGAAAGATGCTGCGCGTTACGATTCTGTCTCGATTATTAATTTCTGCTGGTTTTAGCGATAGTTTCAATTGGCGTCTTTTTGATTCGATTATAAACCACGTTCGATTCGAATAAAATATTTCTATCACGTAAGCGCACTCTTAATATTTAGTTTTACCAATTTATCAAAACTGAATTGCATACATTTTTAAATGGAGGAAATTAATACTTGTAAAGATAAATATCTCGGAAATCGTGAACTTTGCAAAATTGTTTAAAAAATATACATTTTTGTTTTTATGGCTAACAAAATGGTTTTCTTATATCTCTGTACCTTAAAAGATAAAGGAGTAATAGCTATTTGTCCATATGTTGGAATTGACAGATGATCAACAATTAGGTTTGAAACAGCATTTGATTATAATCGTGAACGTGTTGTTCTGAGAATTTCGTCTGTATTTTCAAGTACATAATGGGAATAATATAAAAATCTGTTCATATCAATAGTATATGATAAGGACATGATACCGAGAAAATATAACTTTTTTGGCTACTAACAGTTTAAGAATATTGTAATAAATTAAATTTTCGTCATTATAAGAACCAAAAGTTTTTAAACATAATTTGATGGTTGTTTGGTTAGTATTAATTTTACTTATTTAAAAATTATTAGGTCCGTCTATATCCTTTTTTCACGTTTCTTTATATATATTGACCGGTTTCGACTAAAGCGTCATCTTCAGGTACAAAAAAGGTTATATCGTCAGTAAAAATATTATTTTAATATACAATTACATTTTAAAAACACACACACAAAACATTGCACATAACAAAGCATGAACCTCGACTTCATTTTGGGTGGACTGTTACAAGTTAACTAAACCAGTAACCAGTGACATTCGTTGACGAAGCGAAATGCTGATCACATTTTTATATAACTGAAGATGCCGTTTTATTCGAAACCGGTCGATGTACAAAAAAGGTTTGTTGACAAACCTTATAAGGAATTAAACTGAAATTTATTATATTTTGTCTCTTGTATTATGTACGTTCAACTAGTAGTATGTGGTCAAGTTATCTATAGTTGAAAGGTCATAACCACCATCATTAAAGAAATTTACATAATAAAGATATTTTTGTTTTTATAGTGATTAAACGTAGCAGTAAAAGTGTTTTTGTCAAATTTAAGCATAACATTTTACTTATTTCTAAATGTATCATTTTCTTTAATTTTTCATTAAACGTTTGGATGAAAAACATATGTTTCCTATATTCTTCTGGTACCTACAAATTAGTGAACTATCACAGTTCCCTCTTTTGCTAGATGTAGAAATTAACGATAAAAAAAAAATTGTATTTAACGTCCTGCTGTTTTGCACTTTAAGGCTAATGAAGACAGTTTTACGTGGAATCCGAACCACAGCCAATGATGTTTGTTAAGAAACCATTTAGAAAACTATTCGGGGTCAATGGGAATTGAAACCGGAACTTTTCCATTGATGGTTGCCATGAAGATTGATAAATCTTTCACGCCTTAACAACCACGGCCATCGTGGCTTATGACATTAACGATTAACAACACATATTTAATGATGTATTAAATTTCTTCTAAATTACAAGTTAAAAACATGAATCAAGACCGGGATTCAAACCCACGAACCTATAAACATTTCGTGCTGATGTTCTGCCAATTAAGTAAACCTGATCACACCAGATATTAGTCGATGTTATATCACTTTACATTTTACTGCATTATTGTGAACTAACATAGCGTTACTTCGTATGAAATGACATCAAAATAAATCTTAATTCTATTAGCAGCCATCGATCTTGTTATTTAATTAAATAAATGCAATAAATATTGATTTTACTGTCGTTCAAAACGAGGCAAAAATTTAGTAAACCGTACAAGTGAGATGACATCGGCCAGTATCTGGTGTGATAAGAGTAGCTCAGTATCCTGGGTTCAAATCCTGGACTTGGTCCCCGTTTTACTTCGGATCGCATTAAAATGCCGAAGTATTGAAATATTGTGAAAATTGTTGTGTGTTTGTCTGTCTGTCGACACGATATACGCACTCACAGGTGTCGCAGAAAACTTCTGGTGGTGCCAAAATCTTCGTAATTTTATTGAGGAGAGTTAAAAAGCTTCTGAGCTTTCTAGAGTAAATCGTAGCGCGTCGGGGTCACGCTTCCGGGGCGAAATTGGTCACGCTTTTGAGGTCAACATTTAAAAAAAACAGTGTGGGATATCGTTTTATATATTTTGTATAAGGGAAACACGATTTTGAGTCGTAGCGCGTCGGCATCACGTTGGGACAAAATTACTTCGGCTCGCATTAAAATGCTGACGTATTGAAATCTTGCGACGTGACTGCAACGTGAAGTGCGTGACAAAAACGTTACATTTTTGAGTATTTAAAAGGAAAAAAACAGGAGCCGAAGTCTCGAAAAAGTGTTCCATCTTTTCATTTTGTTTACATTGGTAATTTAGTTAAGTCGACCCTTGCTGGGGAAGTGTGTAGCGATAAAATTGTTTTAATAAACATCGTTTCTTCATTTGAATGGTTTATTGAATCTGAGCAGTACATTGGGTTACTCTGGCCCGACAAAAACGATTGGTTCTCTTCCATAAAATACATGGAACTCAGGATCAGGATGTCTTAGTTGGCAGAGCATTATAACGAAATGTTTAAGGTCGTGGGTTCAAAAATCAGTCTCGTTGAATTTTTTCAGTGGTCGTTAGTCGTTAGTTTATACATCGAGCAAACTATGATATGATGTGATAGTTCACAAATTTGTACCAGAAGAATAAAGGAAATTTCAAACCAAACGATCCAAAAGACAAATAAATGGTGTCAAGAAATTTCAAACGTAATTTAAAACTAAACATTTTGATAAAAACGTTACTTAAATTTGCCCCGCTTCAAAATTGCCAACTTTATTTACTATCACTGGACATTTTTATATTTTACAAAAACATGGTTCATGCACCATTTTTAACAATTTAGTAATTTAAAATTAATTCTGTGTTTACAGAAAAAAACCTTCACATTGTAGATAATTGAGACCAATTTCTGTGATTTAAAAATAATTGTAAATATCAGAAAATTATGTAAGATTCCGATATATCTACTTAGTAAAGAAAGACCTATCCCCAAACTACTGTCAAGCAAACACTCAACACGGATTCACACTACGTCTCAAATAGGAAAAGCACTGAAATCGATTAGTGAGTCAACAAAACGATTTCTTCATTGGACGTACTATATAGATAGTATCCATCAGGGTGCAGAATTAGCTAGGGTGTAAGAAGGGTGTAGAAAGGTCGTCCGCCACTGCATCCCCCTTATCCAGCCAATTGGCTTTACCCTCTCCCTCCATTTTAGATATACACTCTGAACTCTCTGTTATTGAATTCTTTCTTGCATTGCATACGACGCGGGATCCTTTTAGTACTGGTTCAGAACCAAAACATTGTTAGAAGGAAATACAGGAACGGTGTGCCTGAGGGAATGCTGAGTTAGGAATCCTCGGGGATTTGTCTGGCTGGGATAAAGGAACAGGGTCCCCTTTAGGGAAACGTGTATTTGCTTCGTGATAGTTTCCATTTCAGGTAACCTATTCAAATAGGTAAGTATTTAAAGAGAACGTTTTCGTCGGTGAAAGGTAATCGCAGTGTTGGTGTTATTACCTTATAAGGCCAGCTTTATTTTACATTTTAGATAAAAACTATTTTCGAAATTATAATATTTTTTTTATGTATTTGATGTGAGGTTTTTTTCAAAAAGTATAACCAGCTAACAAACAATCATACAAATTTAATAGTTTATCATTATACATATATTTATATATTTTTTTAGAATATAAATACTCGTATATTTATTAATTTATGTACAAAAAAAACTGATTATTTTTTTAACAAAAAAATTGTTTTGCAGTAAAAGCCCTAGAACTGGTCATTAAATTTTCCTAGAATTGTAGGGCAATTTTAGCCATTTTGTAACATATTTCTAAATCTAAATTATAAAACACTAGTAAACCCCGTGAAAAATCACAGGCTGATTAGTTAGATACACATCAGAAATACATCATTTAAAAAACAAACTATTTAAAAACAACATTAAGGAATACTTATCTAGGCCTACCTAACTATGCTGACGGGGATTTTAACTCGGTAAATGTGTACAATAATAAGGATTTTTATACTGTAAACCTATTTGTTTAACATTTTTATTTACTTTATTATATAATGTGTTTATATGTTATACGAATATGTACGAATGTTTCCGAAATTAAACGAATAGGTATCTCTTATTCTTTAAATTTGTATAAACAAATATATTGATGATAAATGGTTGTATGTATATACAGTTTATAACCTCAAAGAAAATATTGTAACGTATATTATAGAATACATAGTTCTCTAATTCATATTTAAAAAATTATTTTCACAAGAAATTATAATGAAACATTAATAGACCACTGACGGTAGACAAAAAAAAAAAAAAAAAAAAAGGCAAATTTAGGATAAATTCACATGTTTCTGATTTTTTGGTATGTTGTTAGGGTACCTAACAGTAGTGTAAAACCAAGTTTGCAGCTTCTAAAGAAAAACCTCGAAAAGCACGTGATGCTCGAAAAACCTCGAAATTTTCCCACTGATTTCAGTTTTTTTCTACATAAGTTTTTTTACTAATAATATGTGTAATAACTATGCATATCCATGGCAATTAAATGTTGTATTCACTCAGGCTCCGATCTGTCCCTCCCCCGATTTAACCCATTTTTGTTTTTTCTAAGATAACGAGATACCTGTTTGGCCTACAGACTTCGTTCTGAGCTTTAATGAAAGCTAAATATTTTCTCTACAACTTCATCACCAATAAATTTTCTCGTAGAATGAGTATTACAGCCAATACTTAGCCCGAAATGTTGCGCTTTTTGAAAAAAAATAAAATTTTTGAGGTAATGTATTTTGGGATTTATTGGACCTAAAAAATTGGGATTGGGCTAAAATTGTAGAAAATGTTCGCAGCTTCAAATAAACGGTATCAGGAAACTGACACATACTTTCTCCCTCATTATAGGAACTTAATTTTTTATTATTTTTAAGAGTAATTTTCCCATAAATACCCTTAAAATAACGGAAAAACCAACTTTTCTCAAAAACGGCTCGAACGATTTTGATCAAAATTTTACAGTTTATAGTACTTTAGGTCCCTAATAAACTATAAAATTTTAATCAAAATCGTTAGAGCCGTTTTTGAGAAAAGTTGATTTTTCCGTTATTTTAAGGGTTTTTATGGGAAAATTACCCTTAAAAATAAAAAATTCACAAAAATGAAAAAAACGCCTGGAGATACCGTGGATTAATACCTCCATACCAAATTTCATCAAAATCGGACGACTGGTTTAGGCTCTAGGTCTGATAACATCCACACAGACACACAGACACACAGACACACACACAGACATCACTCCGAAAACCATTTTTTTAGGTTCAGGGGGACCCAAAACGGATATTTCCACCAAAAACTCAAACTCGAAAATTTTGACGAATACAATACTTTCTCCATATACTATGGTATAGGGGGAGAAAGTAAAAAGAGTAGAGTGACTTTTTTCGTAGGAGTTTCGGTCCAACAATTGAAATCAGTGGTAAAATTTCGAAGTTTTTCAAGCACCACGAAGTTAGCACAAGTCTTTAGAAGCTGCAAACTTGGTTTTACACTACTGGTAGGTACCCTAACAACATACCAAAATACTGAAACAAATGAATTTATCCGATGTTGGATGTCTTAAGTCAAGTGGTTTATATAACCCAAACTATAATCTACACTGGGTTTAAGTATTACAGATGATGGGTGAAATCAGCTGTTATATTATACGTTACTCAAGGACGTACACTCGCTTTCATAGGAGTTGATTGAAACTAAGTGGAAAAGGTATCATGTTATAAAGGTCTTACAAAACACCTTAGCGGGCTATACAAGGTCGGATTGTTTACATTGAGATAAATTAAAAAAGTTTCAGTAACTTATTTCGAATTTACAAGTGTACCAAACAACAAGAATTTATGTTTATAATTTTTAAATGGCAGACGTTGCGAAATTTGAACGTAGAATATCTTGAAAACTGACAACTTTACAAAAAACCTTACAAGAGACAACATATTTTATCTTACATTAATGACTGACATGTTTTTTTTCAGTTTATATAGGTCAAAGGATATCCGAGTTATAAAGAGAAATCAAACTGAAAACAGAAATTCTTGGTAATTGTCTACAACATCCAAACATAATTAGCCTAAAACCGATGGCTAAACAAATTGGTTAACACTGGTTAAAACAAATTGGCAATTAGACTAAAACCATTGGCTAAACAAATAATTGGTTAACACTGGTTGAAAGAAATTAGTAACTAGCCTAAAACCATTGGCTAAACAAATTGGTTAACACTGGTTAAAACAAATTGGCAAATAGCCTAAAACCATTGGCTAAACAAATTGGTTAACACTGGTAAAAAGAAATTAGTAATTAGCCTAAAACCATTGGCTAAACAAATTGGTTAACACTGGTAAAAAGAAATTAGTAATAGCCTAAAACCATTGGCTAAACAAATTGGTTAACACTAATTAAAACAAATTGGCAATTAGCTTAAAACCATTGGCTAAACAAATTGGTTAACACTGGTTAAAAAAAAATGGTAAGTAGTAGAAAACCAACGTTCTTTAAAAATGTTTATAGTTTTAATAAATAAGATGAAATCCATTATTCTAAAATGTTGGTTTTAGATTAATTTTAAATGTTGTAGACAATTACGAAGTAATTATGTTTTCAGTTTGTTTGTCAATAACTCAATTATCTTTCGACCTAACGACATAAAGTCACATTTTGTCTGTCTTTAAGAAAGAAAAAATATTTTGTCTTTGCAATATTTTTTGTTAAGTGAACGGTTATCAAGATATTCCACTCAAAGCACTCTAGAAAATTTACAATAAATCATGTTTTCAGTTTTTTTATCGATGACTCGGTTATCCTTTGACCTACATAAACGGAAAAAACCCAATTATTTTTCATTAAAAAGATCAAATATTTTGTTTTGTCTCTTATAAATTTTCTAAAAATTAGCTATTTCCAATTTATTCCACGTCAAACATTTCTAACGGCCACCATTTTTAAAATTATAAAAATAAATTCTATTGCTCGGTACAGTTATAAATTAATTGTAATATACAACACGCCTATACCAAATTTGAACTCAATATCTTATATTTCCGGAGTTACAACGCGTTTTTGTATCTATAGTAACTATAGTAAATCATTATGTTACGTAACAATAACTAAAAATTGGGGTAACCTAGGAAACGCCATGAAATAGGAACAAACAAAAAATGTATTTGAAATGATTCAAATAAAGTACAACGGTGGCGGCGGCAGTACAAACTCAACTTCACAAGGCTGACATTAACAAAACGAGGGATACAATTTTGGAATAGATACAGTCGGATTCAAGGATTGATACTACATGAAAGAGTTGATTTTCATTTATTTGTGAAGGTAGGTTTAGACGCTGTCAAACTGTATTTGTTGAAAATCAGGGGTTTTTAGGGTAAATAGAAAAATGACTGTTTTTTCGATAAGTACAACATGGCTGCCTCAAAACTTACTATCACAAATCCTTGAAAAACTACATTTTTATGAAGTATTAGTCCCTGAATCCGACTGCATTTGTTCCAACATTTTATTCTTAATTTTGTTTTGATGGATCAACGATTTGATATTGAGTTTGTATGGCCACCGCAGCCGCTCCGCCAGGTTTGAAGTTATTTTAATCCATCGATGTTTTACTCCGGTCTATAGTGTAGTTTTTCTACTAGTAAGTGTTGCGCCGAGCCGGAATGACACCATTTAAAAACGACCCCCCCCCCCTTGATGGCTGCCGCCCTTTCATTATACTCTTAGTTAGACTACGTTATACATCCTACATCGAGTATAGCCAAGACGGCGGCGGCGATGTATACATTATAGGAGCCAGAATATGATACATGTATACGATAGGAGCTGGAATGACACCATCTAAATATTTAAGTCTTCAGATGACTACTGCCCTTGCAGTAAATTCATAGTTAATTAGACTACGTTATACATCGCGTATAGTCGGGAGGGCGGCGACCGACGTCTGATTCTCCACGAGTTTTTTGCGAGAAAATTGGCCGCCGGGTGCACGTGCCCTCCCCCCCCCCTAGATCCGGCTCTGATCACAGCATCTCAAAAACCTTACCATCTAGGAACGTATTTAGTGCACAAAGAAAGGATATTAAAATATTTGGCCTTTAAGGGTTGAAACAACACCTAAAACATTAAATTAAATATTGTTTGTTATATATCTCAAAAACCATACCGCCTGTTAAAGTGAAATTTGGTACACATATTGTAAAAAGGCGCTAAAAGCGCAAAATTATAAAGGATTTTAAAAATATTTTACCTTTGAGGTTTGAAACAACCCATAAAACAATAAATATTGTTTGTTTTATATCACAAAAAAAAAAAAAAAAAATACTGCGTCGGTACGTGAAATTTGATACACATATTGCTCATATATGCTATAGGCGCATTGCAAGCTTTTAAAAATGTCTGGCCTTTAAAGGTTGAAACAACTCCTAAAATAATAAGTATGGTTTGTTATATTTTCCTTAAAGCTAAAAAGCTAATTTGTTTACAATTATTTCTTACACCATACATACAAAAAGTAAGCCAGTTTTACATTTTGACACGTCCTGCTAAGGGGTGAACATGTAGTAACAACCCCTAAAATTATAAATATAATTTTTGATACTTTCCTTTAGCTAGAAAGCTGAAATTTAAAACATTTATTTGTTACAAGATATGTATAAAAATACACGAGTTTTACATTTTGTCACTTTTTGCTAAGGGGTGAATATGTAGTAACAATCGCTAAAATATTAATTGAATACCGCCTAGAAACGTGAAATTTGTACACATATTGCTCATAGGCGCAATAAGAAAGGATTTTAAAATATTTGGTCTTTAAGGATTGAAAATCAGTAAACAATAGATATTGTTAGATTACTTTCCTTAAAGCTAAAATTGATTACATTATGTCTTACAAAACATATATAAAAAGTAAATGAGTTCTACATTTTTTTACGTGCTGCTAGGTGCAAAAAGTGATAACAACCCTAAAAACAATAAATATGCATTTTTATACTTTCCTAAAAGCTAGAGAGCTGAAATTTTGTAAAATTATTTCTTACAAAACACATATAAAAAGTAAATGAGTTTTACGTTTTGTTAGGAGTCACAATTAAAAAATGGATTTTGAGATTTTTACAGATTGTTATAGCTTGTTTTATCACATTCAATTTGATGTATAACACTATATACTTTCCTTTAAAATTCGAGTGTCAAAAAATATATTTACACAACTATGCACATACAATTGACCAACGAAAACCCCAACACAATCTCTGCCCTAAGGATGAGACCACATGGTGCAAATACCATAAATCTATTCTAGATGGAACTTGCTATGATTACAAGGAGCATACAAAATTACACATTTACCTTCTGTTTTAATGATAGAAATTAAACCTATTTTCAGAGACTTGGCAAATCCTTTACTTTTAGCTAAGTGCACGCATGGCGGTACGCAAAATGTAAGCGAGTCGCTGAACAATATGGTTTGGAGTAGGATCCCCAAAAAAGTGTTTGTTAGGCTAGAGACTCTAAAATTAGGAATTTATGATGCAGTTTCTGGATACAACAAAGGAAATGTAGCAGAGCGTTTAGTTTTTAAGGTCTTAGGCCTAAAATCAGACAAAAACTGTGTGGCGGCAATGCAGTTCAGTGATGGTGTTCGAGTGATAAAAGCTGAAAAATCCCTTGAAGAAATTGCTAAAAAGTGTAGGCAGGCCAACAGCTAAAAAAGAAAGGTTTTAGAGGAAGCATTTGAAGCAGATGAAGATGTGGACAATCCTTCACATGCTCCTGGATAATACTAAAATGTAAGTTGCAAGTAAAACTTTTTTCAATTACGATTCAACGAAAGTTGCATTTTTGAACACATAGGTACATTTTTCTCAGGAAGTATTAGAGATAAAGAGCTGAAATTGTGTACACATATTTATAGGTATATAATAAGCATTTAGATAAAAGATTATTTAAAAAAAAAAAAATTAAATTGTCAGTTTTAAGGCTTTTTTCCAAAAAATAACCTTAAAATTTGAGAAAGCGTTTGTTTTTTTAGTATAAAATTATTTTAAAGCAACTTAGAACATAAAAAACTGGTGTAAATGTGTGTGAAGGACCACTATATATATGTACCAAATTTCAGCATTATGTCTCTGCAGGTTATTTTTTAAAGTTAACATTGTTGTTATAGGGGAGCTCCCCTTAATAACACAAGATAATAATCTTTGTGGCTTTTGCCTGAGAGAAACAATGGAATATATAGGGAGACCATGACCAAGCTAAAACATTTTACTCCAAATCTGGACCACTACACCCTGCATTACCATTAAATACAACTGAGAAGTGTTGCTAAGTTATCGGTAAATATGAAAGGAAAGGGCGGCATTACGTCCTAAGGAGTATTCGTTCAACATGGCAAGCATGCAACTTGTTACACTTTTCTTATACACACGCTAGGCGTCTGTGTAGAGTATCTTTAATCTGTAATCGTAATCACAAAGTGTTGATATGGTTGAATATGTGCTTTAAACTTGAAATCATTAAAGTTTTAATTTACAATATTTTAATTTTTGTCTAATCCGTAAAACCTTATTTACCTAAAGAAATGCGCCACGGTAATTCACCAACCGATACATTTAAAAATCGGTTGACACACAGGCAGACCAACAGAGTTCTTATTGTACAAAGCCATTCAAATTAACACATTTAATTGGAATAAAACAAGTTGTATATTTTATGTATTAAAACAATAAATCAATCAGAACGTGTCTACTAGGTTCATTTTCCCTTGTACAACCTTTATTTGAAGCAACCTCTCCACACTCAAAGGAACAGGTGTGGGGATGGGTTTGTAACCCTACACACATGAAATAAAGCACCATATTTGTAAACAAATGAAAGCAATATGTTGCCGGCAATAACGCAGCTTTAATATTGTTTCCTTGGATCTGATTCTAGTTGCGGATTTTATTTTACTGCACAAGCTCTAACAGCGGTTAAAGCACAACTTACGTGTACAACTTTTAAACAATAAGTGAGCATATATTTTAAACAAAACACGTGTTTTTTATTGAAGGTTTAAAAAATTTCATATTTTATTTATTCAATTTAGATTTATTTCTAAAAAAAAAGCGGGGTAATGCTATACCGAAAATGCAAGTCCCAGCGTTTACTGAGAGCCCGCTTATTGCTGTTTCCATGGTATGACCCTATTCCTTTTCATTAGAAGGAATTGTGAGTAAATAAACCACGTTGGCTAGTATCGCCACAACCGGTTTGAATTGCAAGCTAAAATTCGTTGAAACATGCATTCGTAGTCTACTGTTTCGATTTCAATATATAAACGAGTAACCAAATAACTTTAAATTATTTAGAAGGCTTTGTTTATTTAACGTTTTACCATTATTTTATATGGAAATAATTGTTTGTAATTCCACAAAAATCCTTGTAAAATGATAAATTTGTACTTAATTGTAATTAAACCTTTTATTAAATGAAGCTGTCGGCAATTTCTTTCAATTATGAGCTACTAGCTGACCCGTACTTCGTTTCCCGTGGTGGTTGGTATTTTCAGTATTTTTAACTTAATTATATTCTTTTTAAGTGTTCAGTCAGTGAGTGGTATTTGGCTTTTATATATAGATCTTAAATAATAAAAGCACTATTGTCATAATAATAAAAGATCTGAAATTATGATTTTAGTAACTTTGATTTCCCCAAACCCCTCCTAAAATTTCGAAATTTGTCACACCCTTTCTTAGTGAGCACCTATGGCCCTAGAGGAAGCTACATACCAAATTTCATTCCAATCCGTTCGGTAGTTTTGAAGAAATAGTGATTTAATAATTTGAACCCCCCCCCCCCCCCA
>JAGFPH010008952.1:36629-50962 GCA_018207615.1 Philaenus spumarius
AAACCCTTTCTTAGCGAGCGCCTATGGCCCTAGAGGAAACTACATACCAAATTTCATTAGAATCTGTTGGGTAATTTTGGAGAAATCGTGATTTAGTAATTTTTACCCCCCAAACCCCCCTAAAATTTTCAATTTTTTAAAACCCTTTTTTAGTGAACACTTATGGCCCTAGAGGAAGCTACATTTCATTCCAATCCTTTCGTTAGTTTTGAAGAAATCATGATTTAATAACTTTGATCCCATCAAACCCTCCTAATTTATTTTTCTTAGTGGCACCTATGGCCCTAGAGGAAGCTACATAAACAATTTCATTTTAATCCGTTCGGTAGTTTTTAAGGAATCGTGATGAGTGAGTCAGTGAGTGAGTGAGTGAGGGAGTGGTATTTCGCTTTTATATAAATATATAAGACAAAAGCACATATTAAGAACAATGTAAAAGGTTTCGTAACATTTTAAGTTAAAAACGGCGTCCGAGACACGATAGTACGTACAAACGTATGTTTTCGCTGATGTAAGCAAAGTAAAGAAGACATTGAACAAGATTTCTGGTATGATTCCAAAACTTTACTGTTACACACTTTATTGCGACTACAGACTTCTTGAATTTTACAGGCACGGAAACTCGATGAGACGTTCACAGACTATGCTTGTTATCTATTAACGTTTCTTTTTCGTATTATTTTAACAACCAATAAAAGAAACGAAACTTTTCAACACACATTGTGCAATGAATTAGGTTATTCAAGAAAACTGATAACATATAGACATAATGGAGTAGCAATCTTTTTCTAGATTTCATTACTTAATGTTTTATTTAATCTTTAATGATTATGGTCATTATGTATAAAACCGCATAAAGCTCAATTAAATTATTCTCAATAGCTTTCTTTTATGAAGTTATTCGCTTTAAAAATTAATTACTTTCTTATGCATAATAGATGGTATGCGTTGGTAAAAAGTGATTGATTATTTAAGTGAATTATTACTATACCCAAATTGACATTATACCTAATAGCTACTTGAAATGACCAATAGAGTAAGTCGCCCTAATTTGGGGAGTATTCCCAATTTGGGGAGGTCAAGTTACTTGTATCCAGTAAGTACTACGATCTAGTGGATGTTCTGTAAACTAACTTGGCAGCCATTCTAGCCTTTGTGTAAAACGGCTAATGTCTCAACTAAATTGTTAGATTGTGGTTGGTGTTTTTAGTTTTTGTTCGTTCTCAAAGTTTTCGTAGCAGTTGCGTTCGAGTGTTATTTCTCCTAAATGGTAAGTGATATTTTGAGTCTTATCACGTTTCTATGTAGCGTTGTAGTGAAGTAACAAGCAGCTTTCATCCCCATTCATTTGCTTTATCTTACAGTGAAAAATTCATAGGTTATATTTTAACACGTGGTGCGTCCTAATTTGGGGAGGTGTCGTGATGCCTAATTTGGGGAGCCCCAAATTGAGCTAATCTTACATTTTTGAAAAAAAACACCACTTTCTTCATTTACAGATGGCTCCTAGGAAGCAATGGGATCCTGAGAGAATGAAAGCTGCTGTCAACTCTGTTAAAAATAAAGAAATGGGATCTTTTAAAGCTGCTCGGATTTATAATGTGTCTCAAACGACGTTAGAGCGTTATGTTAAAATTACAATCAATGAAGAAGGGTCTACTACACCGAGATCGATTGGTAGGCAGCCAACTTTGGCCAAAGATATTGAAGAGGACCTAGCAAAATATTGTACCATTATGGAAAATAAGTTTTATGGTTTAACAACGAGAGATGTGCGGGCAATGGCGTTCAAATTAGCTTCATTGAATGGTCTCAAACACAGCTTCTCAAAAACATCCGAGCTCGCAGGGAGAAAGTGGTTAAAAGGTTTTTTCGCAGAAACCCAAGTCTTTCTGTAAGACAACCGCAGGGACTGTCTTTTTCTAGGGCTAAAGGGTTTAACCCTGAAGAGGTTTCAAATTTTTTTGAATTGTATGATCCTTGTTTACAGCAAATAAAAAGCAACCCGTCACGTTTATTTAACTGTGATGAAACTGGAATCACAATTGTACAGCACAAGCACAGTAAAGTGGTAGCACTAAAGGGTAAGCGCCAAGTAGCATCATTGCAGTCTGCAGAACGTGGAGCCCTGATGACAGTAGTGACATGCGCAAGCGCTGTGGGACAATTCGTTCCTCCAATGATTATTTTCCCACGTAAAAACATGAAATTGGAACTTATGAATGGCACACCTCCTGGTTCAATTTACGAATGCCATCCATCCGGATGGATACAAAGTGAAATATTTACTAAATGGTTTCATCATTTTATTAGTCATGTTAAGCCAACAGAAGCAGACCCAGTATTATTAGTGTTTGACGGGCACTACACCCACACGAGAAACATTGATGTAATTAATGTTGCTCGAGACAATCATGTAATCATTGTATGTTTGCCCCCTCATAGTTCGCACAAAATGCAACCTCTCGATGTCGGATTCATGAAGCCATTAAAAACATTTTACGCACAGGAAATTGAAATGTGGCTACGAGCAAATTTTGGAAGAGTTATTACCGTTTACCAAATCGGGAATTATTTGGAAGAGCTTATATGAAAGCAGCCACTGTCCAAAACGCCGTCAATGGCTTTAAAACAACTGGCCTCTTTCCTATTAACAAATATCGATTTGGGGAAGAAGATTTTTCCCTTCATCAACAACCAAGATCAAACGACTCATCCAGACCAGAGAAAGATTCTGAACAACAACCTGAAGAATTAACAAATATAATGGCTGTCCAGGGAACAAGTTCTACTGTTGTCCAGCAATCAAGTTCCACGGCTGTCCAGGGAACAAGTTCTACTGTTGTCCAGGAGTCAAGTTCTACGGCTGTCCAGGAATCAAGTTATACGGCTGTCCATGGAGCAAGTTCTACGGCTGTCCAGGAATCAAGTCTCATGGCTGTCCAGGGAACAAGTTCTAAGGCTGTCCAGGAATCAAGTTATATGGTTTTCAAGGATTCAGGTTCCACAGCTGAGCAAGGAATAAGTTCTACGTCTGATAAAACCGTAAAATATGACGACAAAACCATCACATCTCAGTTTGTAAAGGCTTCTGATGTATCTCCCATTCCAGTTTTAAGTGTGAAACAAAAGAAGAAACATGTTCGAGCCGGTTCAGCAGAAATAATAACGAGCAGCCCTTACAAAAAATTAGTTCACGAAGAGAATGAAAAGAAAAGACTAAAAATAAACAAAGAAATGAAAAATGCAAAGATTGATAAGAAAGCTGTATCAAAGAAGACTGATACTAAACAGGAAAGGACAAAAAAGAAGAATGTTGGAAAGAAAGATGTTAAACAAATTAATAAAGTAGCCCGCAAGTTGATTGATAGCTCATCTGAAGAAGACGATCCAGTCCCATACGCTGATGATTCAGCTGAAGATGAAGTGTTATTTTCTGACGAAGACGCCAACGCAGAGTGTATTTATTGTGCAGGACTTTATTCAGAGGACCAAAACGGTGAAGACTGGGTGCGCTGTTCATCTTGTTTCAAATGGTATCATACATCCTGCGCTGACATTGGGTCAGGAATATTCGTTTGTGACTTTTGCGCCAGAAAAAAGTGTAAATTTTTAAAAAGAAAGTAAAAATTTTAATTCTGAAACTTTGTAAACTTCCAAACTTTTATTACTTTAATTTTATCATATTATGTTAACTTATCATATCAAACTTAGATACAGCCTGCGCTGACATTGGGTCAGGAATATTCGTTTGTGACTTTTGCGCCAGAAAAAAGTGTAAATTTTTGAAAAGAAAGTAAAAATTTTAATTCTGAAACTTTGTAAACTTCCAAACTTTTATTACTTTAATTTTATCATATTATGTTAACTTATCATATCAAACTTAGATACAGCCTGCGCTGACATTGGGTCAGGAATATTCGTTTGTGACTTTTGCGCCAGAAAAAAGTGTAAATTTTTTTAAATTCTGAAACTTTGTAAACTTCCAAACTTTTATTACTTTAACTTTATCATATTATGTTAACTTATCATATAAAACTTAGAATTATGTAATTAAATTAATAAAACATGTGATTTACATAAAATGTGTATGTTTTTATCATTTTCCTATACGTTTTAATGTATTTTAAACACCTCCCCAAATTAGGCATACCTGTTCCTAAATTGGGGAAATTTACATTTTTTGGTTTTTAACTTCTCTTGCAAAAAGTTTTTCATTTTTGAACTTTTAAATGTTTAAAAGGGATACTTAAAGAGTTGATGTATCGATATACTGCTTGTTTTAGTTCAAATAAGTGTAAATATCCTAATTATGACCGGTTAAAAAAAAACCTCCCCAAATTAGGCCGACTTACTCTACTGTCTTATAACTATGAGAAACTTTGGTCAGTCATTGTGTTGGCGATCTCATTAATCACTTTGACCGAACTCGTTAGATATTATACATAATGGCTAGATTAATCACAGACTGTAACAAAAGTGTTATTACAATAAAAACAAAACCAATTTTATCAGTCTATAAGTTTTCTATTCATGTTCAAAACCGCCTCCAACTCACCGACGTATAACAATTGTTTTCCATTTAAACGCAAAAAAACTACTTTTGTTTTCAAATCGACCTCTTCTATTAATTCGAATGTCCTTGACATGCGGTGCTCGTTTGTTTACTAAATGAAAATGAGTAGGTCTTTGTCCTGTGCTCTCTACAGTTTTTACTTTTTCTAAGCTTTTCCCGTTTAATGAAGATTCTTTTGTAGGGATGTCCCACTCTCGAAAATTGTCTCCGTCCAAAGTCGTTTTCAATGATGACTAAAAAACAGAATAAGAGACCGCCACTGCGATTTAAGTTGGTAAACGAATTAACAACGTTATAACGAATTGATTAACATGGTCAACGTTATAAAAATAGGACAATATTATTGTTATAGTTTTGTTAGGTTTGAAGATTACTTAGGCTGACATTTATTTAATTGTTGAGCTATGTTAGATTTTAAAATGTCCTTCGTTGTTACTCAGAATGAAAGAACATTTTGTTTATATATTTTGGTAATATTATTTTTAGAGTGTAGTGATTAAGATTCATCTAATAAATAAATTTGTCCCTCTTTTTGGGCGGGTTAACGAGGAGTGTCAAAATATACGTTTTCAAATGCGAAGAACACGGTGGAATCGGTCACCCATCCCATTAAACTTGATCTTCTAATTCAAGTGTAAATTTTTAATGCTCGTACTGACCGATCCGTTTCTCGGAACTCAGGTTTAGCCGACTACTCCCTAGTGATCTCCCGATATACCTAGATTTGGAGGCTATGTCAGAGCGCTTACGGAAATTTCAAAAAATCTAAGAACCGGTAAGTTCTACAGTGTTTTTTCCGAATTCAGCCAACTACGCCCTAGCGATCGGGCGATAAACCTAGTGTCATGGGCTTCGTCTACATTCCACTTCCGCTGGAAACATCCGAAAATCGTTAGTACTTCGAAACCTAGGGGCGCTATAGCGCATTTTGCTCGGGTTCGGCAGGCTGAGCTCTTACGACCCCTCAATAAGTAAGTATAGGGTCAAGGGCTAAGCCCGCTCGGCTCTGTGACGGAGTTTATCTACCATTAGTCGGGAGGCGGCGTTACAAGATCAAAATGATGCATTCTGATTGTGAGCCTAAAGTGACCCAGCATACTAGGCCTACGCATGAAAGGCCAAATTTTCAATTTAAATTAGACTTACGACATATAGAACGAAAATGATCGGTATATTTCAAATCATAAAAACACCATATTACAATTAAACTTACTCGCTAAAAAATAATGGTGCAACTATATTACTACGCGTTACGTCACAGCTTGATTCCAACATTAGTAAGGTTAAGTACATAACGAATATATAATAGATAAATAAAAATACATAGGTTGTAAATATAGTACATAAACAGCAAAACAAAAATAATGTCAACCAAGATAATTATATAGTTGTATATTTGCAGTTAGTAAACGACCTAAAAGTGATAAAATTATTGACCGAGCGAAGTGAGGCCTACGTTTTGCTCACTTTAGGTGCGCACCTCCTTAAAATTGTTGCTTAGACGTACCGGTCGGTGCAGTGTGCGCACCTACCCTTTAAATTGTTGCTTAGACGTATCGGTCGGTGCAGTGTGCGTACCTCCTTAAAATTGTTGCTTAGACGTATCGGTCAGTGCAGTGTGCGTACCTCCTTAAAATTGTTGCTTAGACGTATCGGTCGGTGCAGTGTGCGCACATCCTTAAAATTGTTGCTTAGACGTATCGGTCGGTGCAGTGTGCGTACCTCCTTAAAATTGTTGCTTAGACGTATCGGTCGGTGCAGTGTGCGTACCTCCTTAAAATTGTTGCTTGGACGTATCGGTCGGTGCAGTGTGCGCACCTCCTTAAAATTGTTGCTTAGACGTATCGGTCGGTGCAGTGTGCGCACATCCTTAAAATTGTTGCTTTGACGTACCGGTCGGTGCAGTGTGCGTACCTCCTTAAAATTGTTGATTAGACGTACCGGTCGGTGCAGTGTGCGCACTTCCTTAAAATTGTTGCTTAGACGTATCGGTCGGTGCAGTGTGAGAGTAGTTAAACTCACGATTCAATCAGTTACAATTTACTGATTACAATCATTCAAATTAAATTATGTTAACTAAGTTTAATGTTAATTCAAATTAACTACATGTTAATGCCAGTTAAATTAAACAAAATTTGTAGCTGTTGATTGAATATCTGTACGTTGCTATGGAATAATTTAAAGATTTATAGTACTAAATATTGTTTAATATATTTCCCTGTTACTATTTCAACAAACCAGAAAATTATGAATTTGAACTAACATGAGAAGCCAACATTGCTGCCAATAGTGCTTATAACAATAGTCTCTATTGCGGGAATGGAATAACGAGGGCAAAAAATCTATTATTTTTATTTTATTCAACTCTCTCTTCCCCAGTGTATTTTTTTTTTTTTGAATAATGCAGAATGAACAACATTTAAAAAAAACGAGGTATGTCTGTCACATGTCAACAGAGTGAATGTCGGTTGATTTATTCGAATTTAACCACAGAAAGATTGATAATGGAAGTATTCTTTATCAACCGTGTTTACAAATATGCAAATAACCGCAAACAACTGTAAAATGTAGATTTTTACAAATGAAATAGTTCATCCAAACCGCATCGAACTTGATTGGATTGTTATTTTGTTTATAAATTGTGAATAATAATAGTTGATTATAATGGAGGAATGTGGTATAATTAAAGCACATTCTTCTTACAAAAATAGTCAAACGTATCGAATAAACATAAGTTATAATACGCTTTGTTTGTAGGAATTCCACCAATTTGAATTATTAGGAAAAAAAACTGTTGAAGCATATATGGCATTGAGTTTAAATATCGCGTATTTACAATTATTGTACAAACAACAATGGCTATATCTCATATATTTTCAAACAATTAAGTTGAAAAAGTTGACAAAATGTTTGTTAAAAATAAACAGTGCGACACGAGGCCGCAGCCAGAGGGGGGAGGGGTTAGGGGGTCAAACCCCCTTCCCGAAATTTAGTAGTAAAAATTAATACTAGGTTTAAAAAGTGCAAATTAAATTATAAAATATACAACACAACAAAGGATCCAACAACATAATATATTGTATTTTACATCATTGTGCATTGCATGCATACTGATATTTAGATTTACTTGATTAAACTACAACGTACAATACGCATGGATGCAGTAGGTTACAGCCTTACTCTCTTTCGAGTTGTGAGCTTGATCTAATAAATAAGAAAACTATGAAGGTTCAACAAAAATACTGTACTCTAACAAAACACGCAATGCATTGTGTATTGAAAATTCTCCCAATACGGGGGTTGGCATGCGAAGCACGCAATGCTCTCTGCATTGAAAATTCTCCCAATACGGGGGTTGGCGTGAGAAGCACGCAATGCATTATGTATTGAAAATACTCCCAATAAGGGGATTGGCGTGCGAAGCAAGCAATACATTGTGTATTGGAAATACCCCCAATAAGGGAATTGGCGTGTGAAGGTGGCCGAGGAGTACATGACTGTGCACGGTGAATAACAATCCGTGACAGGTGCTCGGCAAGTGATGTGCTCGTGATGACTCGTATACTATGGTATATAAATATATATTTTTTTTCTAGATTAGTGTTCAGGAACCTGAAAAGCAAGTGACTGCACGTTCAAGCGAAAATTAGAAAATAAGTGGAAAGACACTATAAAAGACTTGTTTTCCACTAGTGTCAGCACTTAGCTGTAGTCTCAGACGATGTACGCTGCTCCCCCATTACTCATTAGTCTAACATAAAATAAACATGTTAAGAACAAGAAATTCGGAAAATTTTCCGTCTTGTAGGATTTGAAGAAGTTCGGGGGAAAATGGTTATCGTTCGTCGTATTAAAGACTAAGCCTAATATAATGATATATTATTTATCAAAATCGATTGATCTGTCTATGCTCTAGGAGCAACATGCGTATATGCACGCACAGGACGTTAAAAACATTCCCCGCCTTACTGTTAGATATTCTTTTTAAAAACACATTTACACTAGAAGAGAAGTGAACCGAGCCAAGAAGAATAAATATAAAAAGTCATAGTAAAATATCACATTGATTACTTTCTGTCTCCAATGTTTCAGTTTTTAATTTACTAATTGCAGTTGTATTACTCCGTCAAAGTAATTTGAATGCTAACATTTCTAAAATCGAACTTGCTCTACAACAGCTCCGTTGAGATTGTACAGAAGGATTTCCGTGTCCTGAGGGAATCAGATGCTGTTGCGTCTGGGATGTAACCAGGATAAAGAGACTATTACTTACATTGGCTTTTCATTCCTGTAATATTAGCCTGGATGGTAAAACATAAAGGGTGCAAGTAAAACAATGGGACGAGGAGAGGTGAATTTATTTCATTGTGTAAAAGCGTACGTTTTAGCAACACTAAAAGGTTTATTCATTTAAAATATTGTCAATTCGGAAATAAAATTCAAGCTAGGCATCTACTGAGTGGTTTTTAGATCTAACCTTGTGAACTGTTGAACACCTTTGATGCAATTTCTTCTAGTTGTGAAAATTTTTGTATAAAAGTTAAGGCAGAATCATATATTAATCATGTCTGAAAGGAACTGAATAGTGATGTTTTTGAAGAGGCATTTACATTACGTAACAAAAGATTACAGAAAATGTTGTATACATTTTCATAAATAAAATGCATTTGTAAAGAACTGAAAGTTGTATAAATTTGTTAAGAACAGTATTCGTTGCAATAAATTCAGTTTCACGAATTAAAAAGTTACATAACTTTGTTATAAAACAGTGGAGACCTGATTTAAAACAATGTTATACGTTTCCCATCCAGTTAAAAAAAAAAAGATGTTATAAAACATTGCCGCAAACGATTTGTGCACGTCGCAAGTAATTGTTTTATAACGTTTAGTTCTGCGTCAGTACTCGAGGCCAATAGAAGGGCTTCAGATTTTTACTACGATGTGTGAGATACTCGAGACCGATATCTAGAAAAGGTATCTCATGCTACGGTATGAATCCCCTGTAGCTAATAACCTTAAGGTGACAGCTAGTCTCTCTTGAACAGACATTGCGTTCCAGAGTGATATGTGTCTTTTTAGGCAATATTGTGACCAATATTAAGAACTCGAAATCTTCACTGCGCATTTTACAAAAGTTCTTAAAACTTCCATCATGAACGTACCCCATGTTCGAAATACACAGATCTGTCATCTCGAATTAAGCCTTGCAACAAATCACTACCATTCCACAAAAACGGTCTAAAAGATAGGCGTGTGAGTCTTGTTGCAAGCTTAACAACGCAATTGGCGGCAGCAAAATCAACGTGCCAATTGAGATGGTTTATAAACTTTGAATCATAACAATTTGAGAAATGAATTGTTATAATAAAGAATTTTATGGAACATTTTTATATAATTAACATTCCTGTAAAACATTGTTACAATTTACTATTTGGTTTTAAACCATTGTTATGTAACAATGTTAGGTAAATTTGTTTTACAACTTTTTTACATAGTGTAAATGCGGTTTTAGTTAAGTAAGTCTCAAGAAAAATGTTCTTATAAGATACTCGATCTTTAGTTAACAATGTAAGGAGTATTTAAAACTTAATGAAATAATTGCTAAGCAAAAAAAGATCTAAAAAAGTATACGATAGCAAAATCTTTTATGGATTAAATATAATTATATATATATATATATTGCCGTTTTTGCACAAATTACTTCTAGACTGATACATAACAAATGTAAGGAAAATTTCAGTCAAGTTCGTTAGAGGGCAGACCAAGAAGCTAAAAATGGGAACGGTTTCTAGAAAAATTGAGAAATCACTACAGTTTTTAAAATAATGCATTTTGTTGAAAATGTTTGTATGAAAGTTAATTTAGAATCATATATTAACGATGCCTGAAAGGAACTGAGGAGTGATTTTTTTTAAGAAGCATTTACATTAAGTAACAAAAGACTACAGAAAATTTTGTATACATTTTCGTAAATAAAATGCAGTTGTAAAGAACTGAAAGTTGAATAAATTTGTTAAGAAGTATTTCGTTGCAATGAATTCAATTTCACGAATTAAAAAGTTACATAACTTTGTTATAAAACAGTGGAGACCTGATTTAAAACAATGTTATACGTTTCCCATCCAGTTAAAAAAAAGATGTTATAAAACATTGCTGCAAACGATTTGTGCACGTCGCAAATAATTGTTTTATAACGTTTAGTTCCTTCTAAGAGGAATACCAAAATATATGTGTGTAAAAGTGCTTTGATAATATCATCTATTAGTTAAATGAGAGGACAAAGATGGGTTCAAAAACTAACTCCCTTATTTTGCACAGTACCAAATTAGTTCAAAGTTATTGTAAACCTTCTATTATCTAAAAACGTTGTTATGAAACATTCTTTGATAACCAGCCCTTGCCAGTTAGAAGTGGAAAAAATGAGGTTGTAAAAAAATTAGTTTATTTCTTAGTAGTTCCTATTAGGACGAGATTTTTTATCTGTTTTCCTAGCGTTTGGTAAAGTTGCTCGACTGAAAAGACAGAAGATTTGTTGCATTACTTGTATAACTTGACAGGAAATAAATATACTGAACACACTTGGTGTATTCGCAAATAGAGAAAACAACCCTAATTGCTACTCGACATATGAAACCTATTCCGGAAGACAATGAAGTATGCATGCTAAAGTGCGAGTAGGGGGGGGGGGGTGCAGGTGCTTTCCTTCGCAATGCGGTTAAGAGTTTAATCTTACAGACGAATTGCCGCCGGATGAGAGATGGCGTATTAAAATGTCAGCCTATTTATGAAAACATGAAATTAATGCAATTGCTAAGTATTAGCATATTAGTCACGGTAAATGGCATTAATACCAGCTGCATGGCTTATTTTGTATTATTATAGACAGCAGTCATTCACAACAATTCAAGTTTTGTTTGGTAGGCATCGCAGTGTTGAAAAACGCATTTTGTGCATTACAATTTGCTAGAAAGGGAGATATTGTGATCTACTTTTTGCATATTACGTTGGATGAGCGCAACAAATAAACTGGGCCTCACTTATCGTGTTCGAATTTTAATCGGCTGGCCATTAGTTAGTTGGCTTACCAAAACGGTCTTCCCGATACAGGTTATTAGCAAGGTATTAGCATTGTATTTGGATAACCCAATAGAACTCCGATCCAATGCATTATTTCAATCCGCTGGAAATTCGACGATATTGGCGCGATCTATGGGAGAAACGACGAAAGCGGTGCCTTGAATGATTTCTTCCTAGCGCTACCCCGCGGCGCGATCATGCAATATTTTCCCGACAATCTTTTTTTTCGCCACACTGCCGCCGTATGCATGCATGGTCTATTTTATTATTCATGATCTATGGTATTAGTAAAAAGCTATGGCGGCGGACGCAATTCCCACAGTGTGTAGAAAAATAATATGTTGGCATAAATTAATGTATTTAGACAAAATGTAGGTTTACTTTAAATTTTGTATTTATCTATAAATACTAGGTATCTATATATAGATTGAATACATTATTTTTTTCAGTCAAGAGCAGCAGCAACTCTTGCCCGTCCAGTAAAAGAATTGAGGTCGTGTAACTGACGATGATATTATATTATCGAAACAGGTCATCCACTGGGTATACTAAAGGATTTTCTTGACGTAAAAACAAGGCAATCAAATTTAATTGCGTAAGTTATCTTAGCTGCAAATTCATTTAAGAGTGCGAGGTGCTAATTGAGAATGTAAGAAGAAAAACAATAGATTTAAGAGAAAAAACACTATTCAGGGTTAGTTATAGTCTGGAAACACCCCTCGAACAGTTTAGTGAGTTTGTAGAGAAAATCCATATTCATACAATATTTATAAGGCATACAAATATACATACTTTTTCGGGAAAAAGTGGATCATTAGACGTATAAATAGAAGGTATTTATAACCTTAATACTGTGCATTAAAATCAGTGATCCGGAAACTATTCCGTGATAAAAATTAAAAAATACTATAGAATCTCCGCTTCTCGGAAAAACATTCAATCATGGATTTGTTTGACCTCAATACGTTTCTGCAATGAGTAATAATACCTTTACATCGGCATCGCTTGACTTGCTCCTAGCATAATACTATTCTTAAAGCAGATGCTAGTTAACCTTATCCTTTTACTAAATAGTATTTAGTTGTAAGCATATTATTAATTGTTACTCACCAAAGCCAGATACCAAACATAAAATTATTCTTAAAACAGATGCTACAGACAACCATATGCTTTCCTTACTAGTATGTTCTTACTTGGACATTCTTCATTTTACTAATCAGAATGGTAAACTGTCTTTATTTTTTCAGTATAGTACGCAAAAGCATATATATTTTTCATTTTAGTAAACAATCGTTTCATTTTTCAGTATAGTAGGCAAACGCTTATAATTTTTCAATATAGTAAAAAATCGCATATATTTTTTCAACATAGAAAACCATCTATATATTTTTCAGTAGATTAGAAAATGGCCTGTACATTTTCAGTATAGTGTACAATGGCGTATATTATTTTTCAGAATCAAAAACAATCGACTATCTGTCTTCAATATAGTAAACAATCACCTGTATTTTTTCGTTATAGTAAAAAATCGCCTACATTTTTTCGGACTTCTACCGTTTCATCGGGATGGTGATCTAGGAAATGTTCTCCCCCAGCGCCGCGGTAAAACATGTCTATCTTTATGATCCTTAAACGGTATAACACTCTAGATAATTTCTACCTTTATGATCCTTAAAGTGGTATAACACTCTAGAAATTGGTTTTAATAAATTTTTGTTGGTTTTAAACTTGTATGACAATTATATTTATGATCTTTAAAATGAAGCAATACTGCAGATATTGGGTACCGGTAACTTGTTTATGGTTTTGGAAATAATTTAGAGATAGTTTTTTTTATTATTGATCTTAAACCATAATGCAAATAATCTTCATGATCTTTAAAATTCTAAAATGTGTTTTAAGATCCGTTGAATCGGTATACCAAATTTTCTCCTAGCCCACAGCGGTGGAAAGAAAAATAATGAAATGGTAGTTGACGGAAGTTAAATTCTCACCAACTAATAACTGCAATCTATTTCTGATAACAACTGATTAGCGTGATATTGAGTGGGGGTATCCGCTTATGTGGCCCTCACGATGCCAACAATTGGAGAGCTGATTAGATTCGTGAAAACTTGCATTTATGTCCAACGAAATTAAGGGCCCCGCAGACCTCGGAAAAAACATTGGATGCGAACATGTAGAGTTACAAATGCACCTTTATAGTGCTAGTAGGAAAATCCAAGCATACACAACATACATCATTGCTTATATAATATTACAGAAGCCCTTTTTCCATCAAGATTTCCACTTAAATATGAGTGAATATATCGATTCCCTACATGAAGTTTGAAGGGTTCACACAGGAAATGTTGATTTCACTTTGTTTCTCTAGCCTACATGTGAACCAGACGAATCTTCATGCAACTCCCTTTTATGGGGTTACAGCAAAGTTGCAGTTTTTTCAATCCCCCTTGACCAAAACCTTCAGAAATTCGCATCAATTTAGCAGTTCAATTCCATGTTCTGAGATTATATTGCAGCGCTTGTGGGCGGAGTTCACCACTTGGTGTTCAGCCGTGTTACTAACTTTACTTATGGAGCACTTGTACTGTTCAGAGACATGTCAAATTATTCTGTAGATTTATTTTAAATGTTGTGTTTCTATTCAGGTATCTATAAACTTAATAGATAATTGGAG
>JAGFPH010008953.1:0-10812 GCA_018207615.1 Philaenus spumarius
CTGGTTTAATTTTCTAATAAGAATGTATTTTTCTTGTAATCGGATTTATTCTGCCAACTTCTCTTCGATTTGTAATTAGATAGGCCTAGTTTCTCCTTGCGTTTTAACGTAAATCTTTGTCGATTGACTTGGTTTTATGTTGTTATTTTAGCTTTCCTGGATGCAGAATTTAGTTTTGAATATTTTTGATGTAGGAAATGTAGGTCTACAGATTCGTTTTGTAATTTTATTTTAATGAATTCGAGTTGAAAGTCGTGATTTGATTGTACCTTTCCGTTGTAGTATTTAGTGTTGCGCATAATTGTCGCTAGGTGTCGGGCGTGTATGACGGATTAACTAAATGAATGACATTCCAATTTGACTTCTATCTCTCTCGCTCCAATACGTATTTTTAATTTCGTTCTTATTTTCTTTACAGAGTTAGGGAAATATTTGAATTGTAACAAGCTGCATGGTCAAATTATTTCTTCATACAAAAATTTCTTCATATGGAAATTTGAAGCAAATTCACTAACTAAAAATTCATGGTTGTATTTGTTCCTTTAAATTTAATAGCAACTGTTAAATATAAATATTTTGCTAATCACTTCATTTGAATCTTATTTATAAAAAAATAGAAAAGCAAACATAAAAAAAATAGGTAGCCTAAGGTATTTTATAAAGAAATTTACCAAATAATGTAGTAACAGTTATTGGTTTAGCTTCGACATTTGAATCTTCTGTGTTATTTAATTTAGTTTTTTTATAATAAAGTCATTAAATTTTATCGTATCTTTAAGATTTTCTCACAGAATGTGTATATCCCTACTCTATTAGTATTTGTGTTAAATTTGATTCAAATTCGTTAAATAGTTTATTATAAATTTATATTTCGACATTACGAGACGACACAATCGATTATTTGAACTTTTACTATAAACGTTAATAACTTACGTAATTATTATATTTATAAAATTTTAATATCTGTTTTATATAGTTAATTAGAACATATGTGGAAAGTTTGAACCAAATCGGTTAATAATTATAAGTTTTCGATTAAAATTTATTTAATAAAATCCAAAATTGAGTACATTATTATAGAAAACCGTGTAAGGTATATCTTAAAAGCTAGTTGTCGTAAGTTATTTTTAAAAACAGATATAGATTCCTCATGAAATTTACTATAAATTATCATGTTTTTATTAATATGTATTATTTTACAAGTTGTATAATGTAATATTTAAAACAATATTCATATTTTTAATTACCTGTTTCCAATAAAAATGTAATAACTTTGAAAATATTCAACCAATTTAAATGAAATTTATACCACATATAAAAAACATATATATAATAATGATATGAAAAAATTAAACTTTTAAATTAATATTTAATACGTTTACTAACTAGGCCTATAAAATTAAAATCGATTAAGTTATTTAAATTTTTGCCGTAAACGTTAATAACTTGCATAACTATTAACGAATCTTTATGAAGTTTTTTTATATAGTTATTTAGAACATTTTTTTATGTGGAAAGTTTGAACCAAATCTGTTAATAATTATAAGTTTTCGAAAAAGAAATGTTATAAATAAATATTTATTTAATCAGCATTTACATTATATCGAATGGTATTCGTACAATTATTACATATTAATAAAAACTTGATAATTTATAGTAAATTTCATGAAGAATATATATTTGTTTTTTAAAAATAACTTCCAATAATTAGTTTTTAAGATATAAACGTTTTTCTATAATAATGTACCCAATTTTCGATCCTTTTTTATAAATTTTACTCGAAAACCTATAATTATTAACCGATTTGATTCAAACTTTCTACATATATATTATTCTATATAACTATATTAATAACACATAAAAATTTCAAATATATTCATTAATAAATTTTCTTATTATTATTGATATAAAATAACTGATAGGTATACTACGAAAAAACATCTATAACCAACCGGACGAGATATAAACAGACATCCTTCTTCCATCCTGTCTTCAGACTGTCAAAGATGCCGAACGGCCACACATAAGTTCACTTTTCGCTTATCGAACCGCAAGTAATAAAAACATTATTTGCTTGTGTTTTTTAACTGACGACTATCAGCTTATTTTACGCTAACATAATGGTACACGTTCGACAATCAGTAACATTTTGAATACCGTATACTAACGCTTGTTTTAAGACAAGATGTTAAACAAACCTGAAACATAAATCCTTTTACTTTTTGTACTGATGTATTTTTGTTTTAAAAGGTTTTAAATAATTGTTATAGGCTCTTAACCGGAATTAAATATTTGGAAACTGTTGTTTAAATCCATGAGCGTAGATTACGTTTTCCCGTAGCATATGCACAAAAAATTTCAATACATATTTTTAAAAAACATTTATTTATTTTTTAATTTGAATAATTCTGTAGAACTACAAGTTTGAAGTTATTCATACTGGAATAATTGTAGTCTTGTAAAGATTAGAGGAACATTTTGTGATTTTCTTGTCGTTTATATTTTATTTTTAATTTGACTTTACAGTGCAATCAAAATATTTCACGAAAAAATAAATACAATTTGATTACCGGTCTCGAAATATTGTATGATCTATGATCTTTAATTTATACTTACCAATTTTTGCTACTGTCAAAAATAGTTTTCTCAAGTTCTTCACTATTGTGAAAACAACTTGTTTTGTCAAAGAGTTAATTATAAAAAAATAATGTTTTATTAGTTATTAGCAATACGGACTATGTCTATTTGTGAAATAAAAATAAATATGCTAGATGTAGCACAATATTTGAGGAAGTTTTACATTTTCTTTATAAATATCACGGAAGAGGATTTATATGTTCACCATTTCTTTCCTTACAACAATAACGCCTGTTCAGTAACACCATTATTTTCTCCAGAAATACAAATGCACTTCATTATTATTTTATTTATAGGATCCCATTAAATAAACTCACAGGGTTTTTACGTTAAAGGTTTTAATTTACCACATGATTGAGTAATCATGCATAGTTCTTGCATGCTACCCAATAGAACCCTTTCGGCCTTCATCAGCGAGGGAAATCGTTGTTCATTTAGTAACTATTTCCTGGTTAGATTAAATTCTTAATCTATTTAGTAATCTGTTATATAGTTTATGCAGTCAAGTTCAGATAGGTGCCACTGATCAAATAACCCTCAAATAAGAAACGTGTCAACAATGTCGCCCACATGTTTTTCCGGCTAAATGTAGCGGCCTTCAACGAATGCTGAGACTTTGACTGACTTAAGGCATAGTGACCAAAAACTTCAATATAAAAAAGTTCATCATAAACTCCATTTCTACTTCTTTTTTTCATTAAAATATACAACTAATTTTTATTTATTAACTTTCTGTTAGATGTACTGATGCGAAACATTTTTGTTTGGATACATTTTACCAAAAATTCTAGCACAGTTTTATTCTAAATACAGTATTTAAAATTCTAAGACAGTAAAGCTATTGACTTGAAACTTGCTATCCACTGTAAATAATTTTAGTGACACTAGTACAACAGGTTTTAAAAGTAACCGGTAACGCTAAAAGTCCACTGTTTGTAGTGCTTTATGGTCTGTAACTGTAACCCCAGCCTTAAAAATGTCTAGATGTGGACAAGACTTTAATCATACTAATGAAATAAAGTCATAATAAACGGCATTACCAATGTGATAATTGAATGAACAGAAATGCCAAAGCAGGTTTATCTTGTATTTTGTATGGTTGTGTACAAAATACACGAAATAAACACTAAATTTTATTAAAAGTATTTAATAAGTGGACCCGAAGTTAGCGGACCCTGCAATGCTTCGCTTTGCTTGATTTAATTTTAAGGAAAGTTATTCCATTTCATTACATTGACCTAAGTAATTGAATTGCAAATGGTTTTTATGTCACTTAGGAATAATACTACACAAATTTAGATTTATAGTTTGTAGGAAGTTAGCGCAATTTATTTTTATTGTATTTATAGGTGTACCTACCAAATTTTAATCTCTTTGATTGTAGTGATCCATATTCTCTAAACAATATTGGTACTAATATTTGCAAATGCAGAAATTGTTAGTGAAATTAGTTTGAGTAATTTTTGAGAATATAGAAAAAGTAAATGTATCTATTATTATTGAATTTTTACTGTAGTTATTCAATTTCATCCCTTTGACTTAAGTAATAAAATTTTACGTGGTTTTCATATCACATAAAAATAATATTATATAATTTTAGCCTTTTAGCTTGTATTATGTCAGTTTAATTTATATTAATAGGGTAGCAACCCCATTTCAATTTCTTAGACTGTAATAATTGTAACGTCTAAACACTCCTGATAACGATAGACCTATGGATAAACTGTGCAATTATTAGTGAAATAGGTTGAATAGTTTTTGAGACTATAGAGGACAAAGAAAAAAGAAACAAAGATACAAACATTCGTTTTCATTTATATAGAGTACATTGTCATGTCTTGAATATTGTTTAAAAACAGAAATATTCTACATAAAACTTACAAATTTAACGTAATTTTTATGTAGACCATATAACTGTGGACAGTGAACTTATAGTTTTTTCAAACCCCATGTATTTTTTTAAATTTGATGTTTTATTTACATTGTTTTAATTTTAATTTGGTTTATACTAAGCTACCGTACGATATTTACGTACAATTGCTAAATCATCAAGTATTTTACAATTAAATGCGAGACTCAATAATTCTGCATTTATTTTATTCGTGTAATGCAGGCCTAAATGAATTGACGACGTTGTAAGAATTTATGTACTGTATTTACACCTTGTTGACTCACATTTCAACTAAAATATTTGCTAAATCATACACATTTGAATCAGAAAATCAGACGGCATTGTCATTTCTTCGTATGAATATTAATGGTAATAAGAAACCACACCTGCTAAAAATATCTCTTCTTTTGTGGGAGAATCAGGAAACTGGTTTTGTATATTTTGTATATTTACAAAAGTTTTTTTTACCTTAATCTTTAAATACCGTTTGTGGTTGTATCTCTTATGCCGTATATACTTGAAATTTTATAAAATCGTTAAGCCATGTTATAAATTACATTACTGACAAATGTACTGACACAAATATTTTTTAATTTTTTTATTTGTCAAAATAATAAAACCCGTTTAATGGAATCACTTATTAATATCAAATATAAGTTTAATTACGGTAAGTAATTTTGTATAAGTAATAATTATTAATTTGTTTATGATATATTATATGATAACATAAATACAAAAATAGGTAACAAATTCTCAAAAAAATACTTCATGTGTTTTGTACAATTCACTACACATAAAGAATGTCCCAACGTTTAGAAAACGTACAATTTGCCAATCTTTAAAAAAACACAATAACTACATTTTCGATATAGAAACAAAATATATTAAACAAGAGTGAGACTTTTCTTAACAATCGCCAAACCAATCTTAGTAACGTTTCAAACGAAGTTAGTAAGAGAGCAGACTAAATATTACATCTTCTGTCAAAGGTAGGATACGATACTACTGAGTCAACTTGTCAAAAGTTAAAAGGATAAAAAAACATTCTAAGAAGCCGGATGTCTAATCCAAGGCCGACGCGACACTGTGTTTATTCAAGTGCTGCCTCACTGCATATAGCGAGCAATCTGCTCATGAGCTGTGTAAATTGACTTGTCTAACGTAAGTTAAGAGTAAGCCGTGTTAGTCTCGACGCCAGCGCAGCCTGGAAATAGAAATCCTAAACAACCGTGTAAGAATGTGTATGTGAAAAACCTGCGAAACGAGCAAATATAAAATAAATGAATATTCTTGCTCCTTATGCATTGGGAAAGCCGATAGACACGAAAAAGTAGGGGGTTGCGTTGCGAGCCTTGCTCGTTTTACGACGCTTGCTCGGAATGGGGTGTGTATACGTGAAAATTTGCTCGGTTCCTACACTGTACAAACACACACACACACACACACACACACACACATACAGACAGGGTGACACCCTCTCGGGAGTGGTCAGGGAAGATTCCTAGGACCTCAAAACATCGAGATCTGATGTATACTCGATTTTCGAAAAACGGGCTGAAACCAATAACTTCCCGATTTTAGAAAATTTTCAATTTTCTTTTAGCGGGAAGTTAAAAAAGTATTTAATATCTTTAAAAGGTTAGGTTAAAATTACTTTTTATATTAACTAGTTCCCTAGCGCGCAAAAACTTGTGCCCTACTACACATACCTATAATCCTTCTTTCTTGTAAGTAAAAATAAACTACATGTTCATTTGATACCAAGTAACTAATTTTAAAAAAATGTAACACTACCTATCAAAAGAAGTCTAAGCATCTTAATGTACAATGGAGCCATGTACTGTGAAAGACTGTAACAAATAATACTCCACTGTATTAGCTTAAAATAATAAATATACATTTTAGAATATTATTTTTAAAGAACTAACCACTTTTAGCTGCTCTTAGACCATTTTCACTAGTGTATTACCCAGTTTGATATTTACCCTAAACTCCTAACTACCGAACTTTAACCCTTTTACTGCTGTATTGGGCCAACAGTTGCAACACCCATGTGCTGCAGCAGGACAACGCAGAATTTTCCACCGGAGAAATTAGTTGATCAGAAAATGGAATGGAAATAATGGGTTGCTAATTATATTTTTTAAATGATTTATTGAACATTTTTTGGGTCTCTACCGTACACGCCCCATATAGAAGTGCATATACCGTAGCACCACAATATAGAAGTGTCAGAAAGTAAATAAACGGACATAGCAGTGAACAGATTAAGCGCCCTACTAATGGATTCCTCTCCTAACTAACTTACACTTCTATTTGGGCATAGCCAATCACTTACACAAGAAAGGGCTGTATAAGCGATAATCTATTTCTCTATTACACGCTGCTTCCAACAAAAATCTGGACACCTCACCGAGTGGCAGTGAGAACGATAAAACCCCGATGCCTTGCATGTAGAATTCGAACACTAAAAAAAGTTGTCTATAGGACGAAATTTCTAAAAAAAACGCTATAACTTTTTTATTAGCCATTGGGCAAAACATTTTCTGATGAAATCATATGTGTTTCATCGATTCCCGTTGAGATTTTCAAAATCGGAGCATATATACTTAATTTGTCGTGAGATTATAACCCTCTCAGCTGACGCTTTGAAGTAATAATACACCCAAGCCCTGGGCTAGGGTGAATGACGCCCAGGGCAAAATGGTCTACTACCATGCCTTTGTTTTACTAATATTGTTTTTTTTAATAGGTTTTTTAAAGCAAACTATAGGATGTGCCAGTAATTGTAAATACACCGGTCCAGTATTGCCAACAGCATCAGCTGTGCAACACTGCCTGCTGTACCAGTGTTGCCAACACTCTGCAGTATTTTCAGTAATAAAATCATGTTTAAACATAAATATTAATGCTTACAGTTTACAATATTCAATATAACTTTTGTTTTTTATATTTCACATAAATTGTACATTGAACATTATTTTATCCTACATTTTATAGAATTTTTTGTTTCATATTTAACTTATAAGTTACATAATTTTTCCCCCTAACCCTAAGTTTAGCGCCCTCTAAACTTTGGCGCTCTGGCCAAATGTCCAGTCTGACCGTTTATAGCCCGGGGCCTGAATAATTCCAGGACAAACACCAGAAAACCTACAGATCAGGTGACATAGTTAGTAACACTAGTTAACATAATATCAAGTTCTCCTTGTTTTGGTTTGCTAAGAAGATACATAAGAAAGTTTACTTACTTGAAGGCAACTTCAGGACAGGAGAAGGTAACAAAAGCAAACGGTTTTCTAGCTTTGGTTTGTACATAAAGTTTCTTGACCTCTCCATATTCTGAAAAAGCACTGTGCACTTCGGTCCAATTTACCTGAAAAAATAACATTTCATATAAAAACTTTGTTACTAGACGACCCTTATTGACAAATATATATTTTAGGCAAAAACAATACAGTCGAACTTCTAATTAGCGAAATTCACTATACAGACGAAAAATTCATTATTGTGAACTATTCGTAACTGTAAGGTTACAACAGCACCCAATCTAACTTATAATGTATGAGCGCCGGCTCATAGAGCCGGAAATCACGAGTTCAAGCCACCAAATCGGGTTGCCTTGTCATTTAAGCTACATTTACTCTTTAAAATGGTATTACTTGTAAATAAATTCAACAGTTGATTGTAGGTTGTTATTGCTGTGCTGTATTACTTTAGCATCACTTGCAGGTATGTTAGTATTTAACCACTTCGGGACTGACATACTGTAGTCACGCTCTGACTAGGTTATTTTATTAAGCTTTTTATTTATGATAATCAACTTTGTAGGCTATTGTCATTCTCTGTATGATTTATTACGATAAATCTCTATCAATAAATATTGATTTTACCAATTTAAATTTTGACTTTTAAATTTTTTTATTTTTTTGTAATCATATTTAATTAAAAACATTCTAAAATATGACTTTTTCACATTATTTTTGCGTTGACTAACAACATATTTACAAGCGAAAAACAGTTTTTATTGTAGTACATTCTAAAATAAAATTTGTATGTGATAATATCAAAGATGGAGAAACCCACTATGGAAGCTGGAATTGAATTTATTGACAGCAGAAATATCACCAGAATATTCGCTTTCACATTCATCAGCTGACTCTTTGTTTAGCAAAATTTCTCTTGGATTACATAAATTAAGATTTATCCTAGAGAAGAAAAAAATCCTGAACACGACTGTGAAGAATCTGCTATTAATTACCAACACACTTGGGCAAAACCTAGTGAATACTGTTAACATGATTTTATTCTCTTTATTTTCTGCTCTTAGCACCTCCTAATAATAGTGCAAATAGTTAATTTTAAAGTAAACAGATAGCAGCACATGTAGGTAAAAGAATTCTATCATTCGAGTTAAAGCGATGACAGTTCTCGAATGTTCTAAAACGTGTTAACAGGACCGCAGTCTGTGCAAACAGTTTACTGCAGTCGTCTAAACGCAACGCCCCTCCCGAAAAATCAAACAAAAATTAGCCAAAATGCACAAATACAAATATGTATGTACAGTACTAACTTTGTAGTAGCCTACAGTATTTTAGGTGTTTACTAAATTACAGGAATAAATAATTTGTCAGATCAATAAGCAAGCTACACACTACACACTTTATGTTTAAACACACCATTTCTACCTTTTTTAAACTTTTAAAAGATTAGACAGTAGTTGTATATAATATTTATTGTTGCTGCAGATGGATGTATTACTGAATGCAAGAGTTTATGCCGTTGCTATAATTAATTATGAATTGTAGTCTTTCATGTGAATATTTGAATGTAAAATAATTATGTTTTTAGTGAATTTCCTTAGGAAAGATGAGGTATACAGTGACTCTTATGGTGTGACCTAAGGTCAAGAGTAGTCAATGAGCACCGATCATGATCCCCAGGACACCTTTAGGTGTGTCATTGTCGCTCGCACGAGTTCGTTAGCCAAAAAAATTCAACAACCAGAAGCATGTTTTTTGATTGCATGGAATTTTTTTTTACGATTTGGAGTACTAGATTGAAACTTTTTTGGTGTTTTATATACAAAAATTAATGTTGTAACCGTTAAGCGTTACAAAAAGAATTTATATTTGCTATAAAAGTAAAAACAATTAAGGACTACGGAATTTTATACTAAGTTTTAAAAAATAATTGTGAATTTAAAAACGATGATGTGTGAATTTTATTAATAAAATTTACTAACTTTATATAAATTTACTTTATTTTAAACTAATTGTAATGATTGATTTACTCTAAAAATAAAACTTTACGGTAAAGCAGTCTCTAACCTCAAAATAAATGTTTATTTACCTTTATTTTCCATCTGTTATTCCCACATCATGCCTATGACATCAGTTCTATGATTCAGTGCGTTCGCGGCAAAAACGTACGTTTCACCATAACCAAGATGACATCATTTTTTCTTTTTTAGGCCTATTTTAGAGCTAATCAAATTAATTAACTATTTTAAATAAAACTTTCTCGGTTGTAGGACGTGTAGCTGGATTAGTACTCACTACTAAGCAAGATTGTGGTAAATAAATGAAATTCAAGTCATGGCGATGAACGATTTATAACATTTACTACTGGCACATTATGTTATTTACTTCACATAAAACATATTCGATAAAAAACATGTTAACTAACATCTATATTAATAAAAATTGACTCTCTAGACGCAATTTAGCCCAAATCATTCCATATTCCAAATCAGTCCATATTCCGAGGTTGCTAGGTCGAGGTGCAAACTTTTCCGCTGCGAGCAGAATGAAGTAGCACATGAGCAAAGGCTGGAGGCTGAGGTGCAACTAAATTCTACTATTCTAATACATTTCGTATACGTGGCAGCTATTCAGCGCCTTAGTGAGAAGACCAATTTCCCAAATAGTTTGTTGAAACATAAAACATAAAGCCTAAACCTAATTTTCGAAATTTACTCAACTCAAGTCAGCGGTTCAGCAGCGTGTTCGGATTATTTGTATTTTAACTATTGCAATATGAGTGATCTTATGATGGAATAAAGGTGTAGGCCTATTTATTGATTCTTAACTGAGCAAAACTACTTTGCACATATTAAAACAATTAATTTGCAGCCAATGTAGAGTATTAGTTTATAATTTTATGTACTTAACACATGCTAGACCTATGCTAATCCTCAAGCACTAGGCTACATATTAAAGGTAATTGTTACAAAGCAAAAGGTCAGGCAGGGCTAAACAATTAATTTTAAATATCACTAACAA
>JAGFPH010008953.1:15425-37836 GCA_018207615.1 Philaenus spumarius
GTTTTTGTTCCTTGTTTTGTGGTTCGGGTTTTATTTAAATCAGTGTGATTTTGTCGCCACAGTGCTCTTTTATTTGTTTAATAACACAAGGACAAGAAATTACTTTCATATGATACTGTACAACTTAAAATAGCTACAAAAAATCCTTTATACAATGCTGGAGTATTTTTTAATAATATGCCTGACCATGTTAACAGGAAACTTAAAAACAAAATGCAGGAGTACCTTGCTTGTAAGGGGTTCTATTCTAGAATTTTTGAGACGTGTAGGTGAGGCAGTTAGATTATGAATTTAAAGTTATTGACTTGAAGTTAAAGTAATTGAATTGTAAGTAAAATTATGAATTAAATGTGTTTTTTAATATATTTAATACATTATATTGTGTAATCATGCTTCAACCTCACTTTATCGGGTTATTGAATGTATGTAAATACAAATTCTGCGTCAGAAAGCAGACATGACAGAACGAATGAATCAAACATTAAAACCGTGCACAAGCGCTATATTTTTTTGTTACAAACGTTTGTACACTCACTTTATTGGGAGTAGATAGTAGTATGTGTAACATTAAAACACGTACAAATGTTTAAAAAATATAACAATCAACAACTTCACATAAAATACACGAAATTTTGCCCACTAGTGTAAAATAAATTTTAAAAACAATATGATCAAATCACATTAGCCCTAGACATCATTCGGTCTCCTTTCTACGGATCAGGATCTGTTAAAACTTAATTTAGTCTGAGGTTCTGTTAGAATTATTTAGTTTTCCAGTTACAAGACTGAATCTGTTTAAACTTACCCCTTTCAACACCAAGTCTCTGTTTGTAATTGAGGAATGAGAACACATAACTTAAACAATCATCGTTCAACATATGTATACTGCATGTAGTAGTTGCTTCCACGTCTACGGCTACGGCTTCTACAACCTACAAACAAAAGATGCAAACAACTTTGGTGTAAGGACGTTAACCATCCAATTTATTATTTATATTTTATTACTAGTTTAATGTGTATTTAATTATATTCCAAGTATTTATATAATTAAATAAATGTTTAAATTGAATACAATTCAGTTTGAAGAATGTAAACAACTTTCATAAAACAGTAACAAGAAATACAGACATGGAAATTTATTTCCCTGATTTTTTTTCTCAACTCTACATACCAACTATACCTACTGGCATATTTAAAGATTATTTTACTACAACATTTGAATTATATTATTTTCGTATCATATTCTACTGCATATAATTCATCATTCTCCTCCACATCCGTTCTCCTCACTATCCACGGAAGGAAAATAAATTACATGCTTATCTTTATACAGTAGAGTCCCAGTAATTCAAGTCGCGATAATCTAAGGTTCCACGTAATTCGAGTCGCGATAATCCGAGGTTCCGTGAACTTCGAACCGCAAATAGCCCTTCAATATATAAAAATATCACAGAAACAAACTTTTCCCGCCACTGCCATATTTCATACCCCTCTCTTACAAGGTCATTCGATACCAATTCGGGCATGTCTAAAAATAAATCAGTCCCACTACTATATTGTGGGCGACATTTGTTTATATGGATGCAGCGCTATGCTACGCTTAACAACAACCCAAAGTTACTGCAGCCGATAGCACATTACTTTGTCGTTGGCATGACATTGCTGTGTGTAAACGTTGCATTGTTAAACAAAAAACTATTTATGATTTCTTTAAAAAGTAAATTTATATTTTTTTACTGTATATACAATTTCATTTGTACCTCAGTGTTCAATAGAAAACAGTGTTTATTTAATAAAACTTATATTTTTGTGGTATATGAGGATTATAAATGGTACTTTGATTTTAACCTCTACATATTCCGTGTAATTCGAGTTTCTCACGATCCGAGGTACTCTCGGCCCCATTCAACTCGAAATCGGGACTCAACTGTGTATATAATTCTTCTGTACGTGTGTATGTCACTGAACTCCTAAACAGCAGGACCAATTTTGATGACATTTTGTGTGTGTGTGTGTTTAAGTGGGTTTAAATTCACATGGAAGGGGTTGGATTGGGATATACAATAAATAAAATTAAACTAACTACAAGCTATGAAGGTAAAATTTTGTAATATTATTTTTAAGAGATAAACAAAACTATTTGAAATTTGATTACTTAAGTAGAAGGGATGAAATGAAATAACTAGCCTTAATATTAAATAATAATCCACTTACTTTTTCTATTTCCTCAAAAATTACTCAACTAATTTTACTAAAATTTCACAATTTACACATATTAGTACCAGGATTTTATTCGAAAATATCATCACTACAAAAAAAAGATTTAAATCTACCTCTTTACAATAAAAATAAATTGCACTAAATTCCTACAAATTATAAATCTAAAATTATTTAATATTATCCTTAATTGATATAAAAAAAAACAATTGCAATTCAATTACAGTAGAGCCGCGGTCATACGAGGTAATGTGGACCTCAGATAAGCAGAAACTCTGATAACAAGGACTCTGTCAAAAATCAAGAGGGAAACATATGGTAAAATCAAAGAAAACGTAATCAAAGATGTGAAAAAGGCATCTACTGTATTATCAAATGAAAAACTAAAGTCAAAATTAAATACAAAATGATAAAAAGGCATACTTAGGCTACAGTACATGTTCCACATAAAAAAATTACTACTTGAAGAAGTCTTGAGTTTTATTGAACAACGTGACATTTAGTGAAAAAGCATTACAAAATTGTATTGATGATTAGCAAAGCATTAAAATTACTATATTGTACAGTACTTAACACCAAATAACAAGTACAGGCTGGGTTGCTATATTTTTTGCTCTTTCGGCAGAACTGTTTAACCCAAGGTCGCTGATTTTCTAGGAATCTCCTATCACCCTTCCCCAGATTAAATAGTATATTCGACAGTTACGGTTTTATTGTTGATTTTGTTACTATAGTAGATGCGGCATGGCGCCGCCATTGCGTGTGCTTGTGTTTCTAAAATTAGTGCTGTTATTGCTGTTTATTTTATGGTACCAGTTTTTTAAATATGAGTCTTGATATTAAAGACTATAAACGAATTGTTGAGATTTTAAAGCAATAAAGTTATAAAGAAAGTGAAACTGAAGCTATATCATGTCAAATAATTGATGAATACGATTCTGACTATAATGGTATTGGTAATGGCGATCTGGGCAAAAACTTGAACAAGCAAAAGATTATCAGCAGAGTGATAAAGATGTAATTGATGTAATTTTGAGGCAATGACAACCACCCAGGTTTTTCGACTATAAAAAAAATTACTATATTAAACTCGTCGATTACACAAGAATACACCGATTCTTGTGGAAAAAATATCACCACATTAAAAAACACATCTACTCAACTCCATGTTACAATCAAGAAGAGAAGAGGAATGTACAATCTACTCTCGCATCCGCTTTCATCACTGCCAACTGTGTATAGTCAACCTTTCTCAACTCCTTGCTTTTTTATATGTCTTACATACACTGTTGTTTTTATATATGCAAATATTTTTGTTTAAGTGAGTGAAACATAGTAGTCTTTATTGAATTCAGTTCTAGTAGCACTTTGTATACACTGTTCTTTATTTTGAAATGTTCATATATTATTCTTTTTGTTAACTTTATTTTTCATTATATATATATATATATATATATATATATATACATTATTTGTAAAATCTTAGGTCTACTTTTGTGAACGAATGCCTTACATTTTTATTATTAAATTGTTATTATAATTTATTTTACTTTAATTTATTTGCCTTGCATCTTTTTATCAATACATATTATATCAATGTATTGGCCAAACTCTACTTTAGGCCTCCTCATTTTAACTATTCCCTCGCCTGCATTGGTCGCATATGTCACAATGCTTTCAAGAACTGTGTGTTGGTTCAGTGTAGCCCTTTGGGTGTGTTAAGTGTTGATACAAATCAGCTGTATAATTTATAATACGTAACAACAAATGTTTGAATTATAATGCAGCATTCGTTTGCGTTTGCCTTTATTTTGTTAACCTAACCTAAAATAGCTGTTAGTTGTGAAAAATAACAAACTAATTATAAAAAATGTGATAAGTTGGTTGCTACACAGTAATGAATGTAAATGCATTCAATAAACACGTATTGCTACGCTTTAGATCCTAATCAGCTGTTTTATGTGTTATAGGGATGCAAAACCCATAACTTTGTAAACGATTTTAATATTGTTTAAATAGGAACAATAAATATTTCCGGGATAAAACATAGCCTAGATTAGACCTTTCCATGCAAATAAAAGATTTGTCAAAATTGGTTTGGCCATTCCGCAGATTAGCCTGGACAGACAAACAAACAAAAAACACATGTGTAGGTTTTGGTAACATATGAATAACCTTATATGAGCTTAGGAAAAAGGATTTATTTCGAAATCACAGACTTCAATTTCATTTTTATGTATAAATAATATTGTATGGTAAAAATAAACATCTCAAATTTCAGAACCATTCCAGTTTGTAACTTTAAAATAGGCTCAAAATATTCTTTAAAAAAATTAACAAGGATTGGCATTTTTAGAACTTTTTCAACTTTTAACATACTGATAACCTCCGCAACAGCTTGTGCAAAGACAAGCTGGAACATAGAAAGACCACTCAGTGTTTGCATCATTGGTGAGCGTAAAACAATTTCCCCCAATTTTTTTACAAGTTCCATGACCATACGAACACTGTCAGGAATATTTAGCTTAATTTAAGTCATACTTTGCTGAGATCATGTGCTATTTCATGTAATCTAAGACAACCAGATTGATTTTTGGAAAATTTCAGAATAAAACTAGTTTTGTTTTTAGTCATTGTGTGGAAATAACAGTAATTACATAATTTTAAAACAAAAAATATTTTCTTTAGTGTGTTATGTTTTGCAATGTATAATAAAGATATATTTTAGTATATTAATTATTAGAGTTAGTGTTTTGTATGTAAAGGTATTAACCAGTGAGACAGACCAGGAAGTATAGTATAAATATGGAAATTGTAGCAAGGTCGCGTGAAAGTTTGTTAAACGCGGAACACGGAACTCGGTGCTATGGTTTGTTTAAGAGTTGCTGCCTCGATAATATTGTGATGCCTCGATCATAGTTTTGCGTATTGATGAAATGTTTACGATGAATATTGAATGATAGGTTTCTGTACGAGCCGAGCTCAGGAATTTGCGAGCGTTGCAGTTTTGAGCTGTAAGTGTTCATAGCGAGTCGGGATTGACTCATTTTGCTGCGTCAGGAAATAGACTCTGACGATTTAAATTAATGCATTTTAGCCGATGGATATTTGCTAGGTAAAGCAAGCGGTTAACGAACCGGGGTATGCTGATGCGGCAGTATAGCATTGTTTCAAGGTTTATGTTTGTAACGTGCTGCTCCTTTGCGAGCCGTTTACAAAACAAAATTTATTAATAAAAAAAAAAAAATAAAATAAAATGAAATTTTGACGAGTTTTCTCTAAGTTTATTTATAAAAAAAATAACCTTCTTCTATGTAACAATTACTTATGCTTTCATATCTTCAATTTATATAACTTACTATTTTTATTAATTACTTTATTAATTCAATGAATCTTTATTCCCTTTACCATAACAAAAACAATCAAACATAACCCCAAAATTTAAAATAGGTTATAGCGTCGTCACATCTGTGCTGGTCACAGCTGACGACTAAATCTTTGTTACATATGTTTGCTTTAACATCTGTGCGTACAGTTGGTAACTACGGGGCGACTAGTCTTAGACACACAGAATCTGTGTTCTATTCACAGAGACCCTGCCTCCAAGATTTGCCGCTGCGGCCCAAAACTGACGCCATTTTGTTTCACCTTAAAACTACACTGACTTTACTTTATTAATTATGTTCATATTTACCATGAAGTACTTTACCAGGAAGGGAAAGGACTCAAATCAACGAAACATAATAGTTGGCATTTTAAATTTACTCCTCCATAACTAAATTCATTAAATTTACAAAACAAGAATGGAAACTTTGGCAAACCATACTTTAAAGTTCAAAAGATCATATATTCACACATTCAACAAATCTTAAGTCATACAAAATTTAATATCCTACTCCTAAGTTTCATGAATGCAGACTCTCTTTATTATTATTTACTTAAATTTATCTACTTACGTACGTTTTTTTGATTTTATAGTGCACTTTTAAAAAACTTACAAAACAAAGAATGAATTTAGGTTAATTATTTTTATTATTCTATAAAAATCCCTTGAAGAAGAGTTTTATAGTTCGTAGAAGTCTAGCCTCGTTATATCACTGAAGTTATTTCTTTTTAATTATGCAGACATAGTTCACTCCGAAAAACACTTGTTCATTTTATACAAATCACCAACGCTTGTCGGCCATTACTACGTTATGTTGAACCACGCCAACTCTAAAATTTTCTAGAGTCAGTAACTTCAACTATTTACGTCCGATTTTCACTATTTAATACTTTAAAGTGAAAGCACTGTCTCTACAATCGATTAAACACATTTTAGTTGGATTTCCTTTGGAAATACCGCAAACTTTGTACTTATTAAAACATTGTACTAGCACATCACCAATGCTTCTGTATAGCAGGACGTCTCTCTAACGAATGAGACAAGGCTTGGTTCGGTTTGGCGATCTTATGCGCATGATGACACGTAATCTCACGCGATTTATTTCCACCAATCATAACTGTCTTCCTATTCTATTTCGTCCCTGTTTAGAGGCTAATGTCTGTTTTATTATAAACTGCGTCCCGTCGTTGAGGCTATTTCTTGATGACGTAATCTTTTATATTTAAAACCTATCTGAATTCTTTGTCTCTTATACTTATGATTTTTTTATTTGTTAAACACTTTTTCATGAATGAATTATTATAAAAATAAACTTGTCTGCATTCCCCTTTGGATTTCTATGTTTATTATTTTTTCTACATAAATGTGATTTTTAATTTAGCCTAATTCATCTAAAATTTACAATGCTCCTCCCTTTACGTTACACCCTTTATTACGTTATTAAATCCCTGAAACTCACATGTATTACATGTTGTTGACCATTGTATGTTGTATTATGAACGTTTTGCTGATGAGCGAATTTGGCAGTTTTTGGCAAGGCCAAGTTCATTTATGCTGTAATGAGAGCAGAATATTACTGCGGTACTGTTTATGTTTGTTTATTCATGCGTTTTGGAGTTTGAAAGATTATGGAGTTTATGTTTATTGAATCTTACATGAGTTGAGTTTATGGAATTTATGAGTTTAAGGAAATGTTTTTGTAGATTTGTTTATGGTATAATGTATGATTTAGTTTTTAAGTTGAGTTTATTATGTGTGATTATAAGACAGAGTGCACTACGGTGTCGGTACATGCAAGGCTGTAGAATTTGAGTGTCTTTTTGCAAAAAATAAGAGGTGGTTTGCTGGGTCCTAATGTGATTGACTTGAATATGGCGTTTTGCTCAGTTTCAGACTGCGGCGGTCTGTGTTCAGTATGTTGTATATGTACCACCGTTCGTTAATTGTGGCATTGAGTTTGTTTAGCGGCAGTCTGCGTCCATACGAGGCCGGCTTACCGGATATGTGAAGAGCCACGGAGAGGATGCAGCAGCAGCGGCGGCCACAGGACCGAGAGCAGATCTTCTGTGACTATTTTTACTATGAATGTTGCGGAGGTTCAGCAGACAACAGTGTATGGAAGCGGATAGCGGGTCGCTATCAGAAGGGTGTGCCGGATTCCCCCTACCGAGACTTTCTGTTTCCCCAAACCTCGTTTTTCGAAAATATTGGACGATGGTAGCATTAGGTATATGATTAAATTATTCTGTTATTGGACGTTTTTAGGTATTGTATTTTGTGTTTTGTAAATTTTGTTGTGGATGTTGTTTATTGAGCTGTATATAAATGTATGTGTGATGTAATTGTATGTATTTGTTAAGGACTACCCTCAGATGTAGGGCAAATGTCGAGGACGACATTTTTCGGGGCGCCGGTATTATTGTTATGTTTTGCAATGTATAATAAAGATAGGCTATATTTTAGTATATTAATTATTAGAGTTAGTGTTTTGTATGTAAAGGTATTAAACCAGCGAGACAGACCAGGAAGTATAGTATAAATACGGAAATTATAGCAAGGTCATATGAAAGTTCGTTAAACGCGGAACACGGAACTCCATGCTATGGTTTGTTTTGGAGATGTCAACAGGAAGCTAGACGGGATATAAAGTATAATCCGAATCTAGAATCTGGGCCAGAGGATTGTGGTCGATGGGCCAGAGTGGTTTGGTCGATAGGCCAGTCTGTTGTTAGTGTGTTAGGCCGAAAGCTGGGCCAGTTTGTCATGCAAAGTGCGGCCAGGAAATCGAGACGGGGAAATCAGCTCGAAGTTTGGACCATCGAGATCTCAAGTGAAGGAGATACCTGTGAAGACAACATACTGAGTGAGCAACGCAAAGTATTTTGGTCTATTGTTAGAGTTATGTTGTATTCAGAGTTTTGGGGTTATTCACATAAAAGTAACACGCTTTAGTTGCCAATACCGTTATCCAGTCTGTCTTATAAAGGTCAATACCTAGTAAAAGAGATGTACGTAGCATAAGTAAAGGCTAATGTGTCAAATCATATATATTTGTGTTATTGTATTGTATGAGTAAAAATATAGAAATAAGCATTGCCACTGAACCACTGGATTGTTATTATTGATCTGTCCCTTTGTTACTGAAGTAATGCATTAGTGTTTGAACCCGGGTAATAAGGGGACTGCTAAATTCAACCCTAATAAGTGTTATAATTTCATAATACCTTGTAACTTACGATCTCATCTTCTTCATCGTCCATTTCAGTATTCTTCTTCCCGTGGTTCGACCAATCTACACTTCCATCAGGGTTTTGTATAGGTTGATGCCAGCTATCAGCCACGGCTAAGAATACTTTGTAACGTGATATGTAAATATGATGCTGGTTCAACACTCTGCAACAAAATACACTTAGATAAATATTCTGTAGTTGACCTATTTCTTGATTTTTAAAATCAAATATAACAGTACAGTACTTTATATTTTTCCATCAGTGCCCTTTTTGTGTTAATTTATTTGACGTGTTTCGGGATGTCTATCCTATCATCAGAAATCTCTTGTCGATATCCGGTAGCCATAAGTTGTACACCTATTAACTGTGTTGTTATTTTATGTGTTTTTACTTAATGTTTTGACGACCTCCATTCAACGAGAGATTTCTGATGATGGAATAGACATCCTGAAATGGGTCAAGTCCTGTGAACAACACTTTTTTCAAATGATTTGCAAAGAAATTAGAAGACATCGTATCTCCAGGTAAAATATGTCCTTTAGTTTTTCATGCGACAAGAAATATAATCTTTCGAAGAGAAATTGTAAACTTCGAATCCAGAACCTGATGAACTTCATTTTAACAACCAAGGTGAGTGAACTCCATTTGTAACTATCAAAGGCCCAAGATATTTTCTAGAATGCATTTTAAGATTAAACATTTTGTGTTCTAATTTTTTTTAGACAGAAAGGATTTAAAATTTAGTTTCAAATTGTAGTTTTTGACAGGCAGTTAACACAGTTTACAATAAATGATTAGTCTAACCTTTTCAGTTATAGAATATAGTTATAGAATATAGCTAGAATATATTTAAACTCCCCAAAAAAGTTTGCTTTTAAGAACAATTCACCAAGTTGTTGAGGTTAGGTAGTTACGTAAGTTGAAGTCAGTTCCAGCTAAGATTACGTCCTACTTTGAGCCTGAATGCCCAAGAACAGAGGTTCAGAGTGTGGTGGCGGGTCTGGCGAGAGTTCAACATCTTGCCTGCCTTGCTATCATTGCTCCCAGTGCCGCTCGGGACCTTCTTCCACTGGACTTTTTTTATCAAGGCTGCAGTGAGGAAGAGTGCTTATCGCCTTCAATATGAGGAACTCTGGACACATGGCCCAAGGAATTTGGGACACTCCAGAATAATAACATTGGTCGCTGGAGATCGGACACTGTACATGATCTCTGACCACATGAAGATCAAGTACTCCTTCTCAAAACCTTTCCGAGTGTAATACCGGATCGCGAAAAATAGTCTGAAGGAACGAGACCCCTCCCTAAGTGGAACTAGAATGGTACATGGACAGCTCAAAAACAAAGTGGAGTTCAGGTGCAGGAATCTGTGGTGGAAACCCATGGCAGGAATGTGTGCTGCCGATGGGAGAAAACTCAACAGTATTCCAAACAGAAATTACAGCTCTTCTTGAATGTGCCAGAGAGAATCTTAGATTCGTTCATATGAACAGAGAAATTTGCATTTATACAGATAGCCAGGCAGCTTTCAAAACCCTGAGCTCAAATGAGTTCAGGTCAAAACTAGTCTGGGAATGCGTCGAATCCATAAAACAGCTTGCGGGTCTCAACGAGATTACACTCTGTTGGGTACCAGGACATGTTAAAATAGATGGAAACGAATGTGCAGACAAGCTAGCAAACAAAGCATCAGCTTCTGAATTCACAGGACCTAAACCTTTCTGTGGCACACCCAAGACGGCAGCTTTGCAGGTGGTTGACGACTGGGCAAGGCTGGAACATAGAAGGAGGTGGAGGAGCATCCCTGGATTGAGGATGAGCAAGCTTTCACTTCTTGGTCCCACAAGACAAATTGCATCCGACTTTCTGCACTAAGTAGGTGCAAAGTAAAGGAGGTGGTCGCTCTAATCACAGGACATGGCCACCTTAGAAAACATGGGCATTTTTATTGGAAATCCTAAATGCAGGAAATGTGGCCTGCAGGAGGAAACCGCAGAACACCTAATTTCTGAGTGTGAGAGGCTGGAACAGATTAGTTATAAAACCTTTGGTAAATGGAACAAAGGACAAACTATACCTCAAGATAACCTTGTTAAAAGGATTCTTAAGTTCAATGGGCTTATGGATCTTGACAAGGGTAACTGAGGGATCAAAATCCTTACGTGGTGGGGGCACAATAAGCCCTAGAGGCTGACATGCGTAAGGTTCTGGACCGCCCACAGAAAAAGAAGAGCCCGAATGGCGCTCTCACTCAGGGTATCCTATATGATTACAATGCTTTTAGTCAAAATTTATAGCTTCTATGAAATAATCTTCTATGTTTTGTTTCTTATTCTATGGCATGCCACAACCTAGCGACATCAGCTTTCAACCTGAACCTCCGTATACTTTTGTTTTTTGAAGTTAATTATACATGTAAAATAATGTGGAGTTAAATCTCTCCTTGTTGCTGACTTCATGCTATACAAAAAACAAGTAAATCATAATAGTTGTTGCTTTTTATTTCCATATACAGTTCAAGTTTATTAACTGAAGAAGTATCTTACATTCCATCTCATTTGAGCATTTAAATGACAATTCAATTAAACAATATCTGTTCGATAATGAACTAATTAGGATCAAACCAAATAAAGCTTTTGAGTGAATTTTGTCCTTGTACACAAAATATGAAGAAGTTTAGATGATTATACTGACAGTGGGTTATAAATAGCAATTGACGTTAACAATTTTGTTTATATTGGTTTCAATCAAATCAATAACTTGATATATTAGATTCAAGACACTATAATGATTGCCCAGAACTTAAATACATGTTCAAGTCCTTTGCATTACACTGAAATTTAGGATATAAACAAGATTATGATAAACAAATATTACAAAAATTTGCATAAAGTTGTTATTTATCAACAAGTCTTGATATCACTGATTTATGTATTATATCTTACATTTATATCTATACATATAAATAAAATGTCTGTTTGTGATAACAAATAATTCCTTTTTTTTAAGCTAATAAGGTTATTCACACATTACCAAAACCTAAACATGAATTTCTTGCCTGTCTGTTTGTCCAGATCTCCGGAATGGCTGAACCAATTTTGACAAAACTTTCTTTTGTATGTAGAGGACTTTTCAAAGACTAATAATTAGACTACCTTTTATCACGTAAATATTTAGGGTTCCTATTTAAAAATTAAAAAAATGTAAAAATTATGGACAAAATTAGGGGGTACATTCTTCTTCGTAAAAACATTCTTCTGTGTAGCGTTTTTACAACATAAAGTATTTAAATATAAATTGTTTAAATGTATTATTAAAAATATGTACTGTGTTTAAAAATGTCCAAACGGTCTGACCTTAAGCTAATTTTTATCTTAATTAGATTCTTAAGTAATATATTAAAAAAATTTGGAAAACGGTTGACCCTAAAGGCCATCCATGTAACTTCCCGCTAAGTTTAATTACAACAAACACTATTTTTGGAAATTTTGAACTGCCATAACTTTTGAATGAATCAACCGATTTTTATGTGATTTGCGGCAATCGATGCAGTTTTTTAAGTCCATTGAAAGAATCAACAACAAAAATTTTTCAGATGAAAAGTTTCGGAGAAATTGAGGAAAAACACCTTTTTTTATTTTCTTTCGTTCACGATATCTCGCGAATGAATCAACCGATTTTTATGCGATTTGCGGCAATCGATGCAGTTTTTCGAGTCCATTGAAAGAATCAACAACAAAAATTTTTCTGATGAAAAGTTTCGGAGAAATTGAGAAAAAACACTTTTTTTATTTTCTTTCGTTCACGATATCTCACGAACGAATTAACCGATTTTGACCGGACTGGTAGCGATCGACGTCGCTTTTCAAGGTTAAAAGCTGATTAGATTTTGGAATTGATCGGTAAAGCCGTTTAAAAGTTATTCCAAAAAAACCTGATTTGAAAATTTTTTTTTTAGTTTTTTCAAAATTTCTCAGACCCTACCGGTCCGAATTAGTTAAAATTTTCAGGAAATCTAAATTTGATGGAACTCTTTAGAATACCGTTTGGTAGGATATAATCGGTTAAGGCGTTCAAAAGTTATGAGCGGGTCACATACTTACATACACTCACACACACACCAATACTTGTACAGCGTAGGATCCGAGCAAATGCGTAGTGTCATGCACTATTAACTTTTCTATGTTCCTTAATTTTATTTACTAATAATTATCACTTATGCTAAATAAATTATACTAAACTTAATTGTTGCATTATTTTTCCAATTATATGCAAATTTATAACTAACACTGTACATGTACTGCGAGCAATCGTTGTTGCTATGTTACATACACAGTTACAAGTTCTGTAAACGTATAGGAAGAAAGTTTTTCCGCGCCATTCTGTTGTTGTCTTATCAGTATGTCAGACCGGAAATCAATTCATACATGCTCAACCCCGACCTTCATCAAATCTTTCAGTTCGATTTTTTGCTCATCTGTCCCAGTAGTAAACTCTAAAATGGATATAGCCTAATCTAATTTTAATGTTCAAGGTAATAAAATTTATTACTCAATATAATACTAATCTAATTTTCCCTACAAGTTTATATTTAAGTTACGGTCATTTACATTGTGCAATGCCAGCTTTTAAAATAGGAAGTAATCTTTTTTAATTGGGTTTGCCAGTTGTTCCAGTTTATATTTGTATTTGCATTTTATTTTCATAGTTGAAAATATTTTTTAAAAGGTTCATTCTAAGAGTGACAATACAAATCTAGTTTATAAAGAGTAATTACATTTGAATACAGAAGACATTTATTTGTTTTGTAGGGCTAGAAGGTAAACATTTATAATGCTCCTTATATGGTTTTTGCAATTGTAAATTATTTTAATACGTACATAATACTTATGAGAGGCAGATCCATTTAATAGCTAAGACGTTGGAATTTTTAATGTTCGATAATGCGTAAGAATAGATTTTAAAATAAGAAACATTCAGATTTCATATGTACAGAAATAGCCAATTTTTAAATTTGAATGAGGTACACACTACACATTGCCACGGGGCTTAAAGCTGTGCAGGTTGGAGCCGATTAGGTTAGTTTTAATAGGTCTACGGCTCAATATTTATGATTACATATAAATATTGAGCATTCGTATGGCCGGAAATGAGATTAGCGCCCCAGAAACCCCCGATTACCGATTTTCACGGCTTTTCATCCATTTTTAGAGGTGTCAAAAAAATTATGCACTTTTAGAGATAGCCTACTTGTGATGCATTTCCGCTTTCTCCCAAAACTGGTCATATCTACACTTTTTTCCTGTTTTCTGAACACGTTGCAGAAAACTGCAACCAAATCCGGAACTGTAGGCAAAAATTTATGAATTTTTTTTTTAGTAGCCTACTTTGCCTGGTCTACATGTTTGCGTGTTTTCCATTTGGTTTGGGAACAGAAAACAATGTTTTTTGTTTGCTGAAACAAGTTAAATGTTTGTCATTTGTTTGCAAACTGTTCGAAAACATTTTGAAAACTTTCGGCAAACATCGGAGAAACAAATGAGAAATAGGAAAACAATTGGAAAACAGTTTGTAAACAATGTTTCCGCAAACATGTTTGTAAGTGTGGACTAGGCTTAAGAGGATGAGCTAAAAGCGCAATGTGAACAAACCAAACCCAACCCCAAGGCCGTGTCAAAGCACCCCTAGAGGTATGTGAAGCTGGCAGGGCCCAATTCCAAAATTAAAAAATAAATTATTAGTTTAGTTTGTTTATCGTTTGTTTACGTTTGTTTAGCTATGTTCATAGTTTGTTTAGCCTTAGTTCAAGAGTTATTAAAAAATGGGTGCTGCTAGGTTCACACCAGCAGCGCCCAATTCAAAAATCTTTCCAAAAATAAGTGGAATCGTTTGCTTACGTTAGCCATTTTCATCGTTTGTTTAGGCTCTGTAAACCATACATAGCCAAAAAATGTGGGCGCTGCTAGGTTCACACCAGTAGCGCCCATAAAGCATATTTACCCCAAAAATTAATTAAATCGTTCGTTTATCGTTAGTTTACGCTTGTTGAGCCTTAGTTTAGCAAGAAATTAAAATAATTTTCTTAATTCTTTCTACTAAAGTCACTGTTCAGCTTAATACAACCCACAATTACTTTACTTTACAATTAAATCTATATTAAAATAAGATGGTCGACAAGAGTTACAATTATAAAACAATCTTTTACTTCTGTATTATTACAGGTAATACATAAAATGGTATTTCTTTTCAAAGAACAATATTATTTAGATTATGAATACTAAGTTTGATGATAAACAGGTTATTAATTGTTGTTCAATAATTTTAAAACACAAGATCTTAACTCGGTGGGTTGGAGCCGTCTTTTTCCCAAAGTATTTAAAAAGAAAACAAATTTGATTATAGATAACACAACTAACATATTGCCACGCACCATCCACTCTCCGACTTTTCCCCGCTTTCTGAATCACAGGGTTTTGGCCCCACTTCCTTACCTTTTTACCTTTTAGTTAATTTTATTTGAAATTCGGTCAACTTGTACCTGCCCGTATGACCCTTTTTGAGTGGTTGATGCGATGGCAAGAATTGGAAATTGTTTTTCTTTAATTTCCAGTTCTTATTTTAAAATTTTTAGAAACTTTTGTTTTGTTTTCTCTTTAGTACACTAGCTCTTTTTCTAACTCCGATCTCGAGGTCGTCCCCGGTGGAGATATATTTGATATGATCAGAAAACACTTTTGCCTCACCTGAATCCTTATAATTAGAGCACTGAATGATTTATGGTATTGTACTAATTTTATAAATGATTTTAGCAACTCTTTCAAGAAATAACCAATTTATTGAACCAAATTACTATATCAAACTTACGCAACTGCGTTTTTAACACAAAATACAATGGATAAATTGAATATATATTAATAATTAATTTTTCGTCGATATTTACCACTGTGAGATGTGAGTTAACTATTATTAAAATGATTTTACTTTCGTTATACTTTCCCCTGAATTTACTTTATTTATTTATTAATTTAATTTATTGATTTTTGAATTTATTAAAATTTTCTTATACTCGAAAACAACTTGATAATCTGTTACTTACAACAAACAAGATGTTCTGTCTTCGGTTCCCAATCCTGGCGGTGTTGGTCCTCCGGAATCCTCTTAGGTCCAGTTAAGTCCCAATGCAGTACGGTTTTCGGCCCTTTACTCTTGCCGGAGTTTAGCTAGATAGGTCCTCGCCTCGTTTTTCTTCAAGATTTACTCTCTCTGACTTATGCTGATGACGCCCAATGTCCGCTGTTCTCGCGAGTGTTCCACTGCGATCGTTCCCTCAGCTAGTCTCTTGGAAAGCCCTTCTAGGATCTCTGAAGTACGTGGTGACGGTCTGGTATCTAAAACTGAACTAACTCGACAAGTCTACCGACTTTAGGCTCTCGCCCTTCCCCTTCTCGGCAGATTTGTCTCGTTATTGTTTACTTTTGCTCGGCGTGTTCATTCTTGAAATCAATGCAATTTGGCTTTGAAAGTTTCAAACTGCCGTAACTTTCTTGTCCTTGGCCCAATTTTGGTTTTGTTGGTCTCATCTTGTACATGACGACCTTCTGCTCACGTAGCCCTTTGATTTGAAGTTGTACGCCCTTTTTTCGCCGTGTTATTTGCTTCGCAAGTTTTCATTGAATTTTGAAATTTAATTCTGTGAATTTTATCAATTTTGGAATTTTCTTCTTCCTATCCTCTTCATTTGGTTCCCAAACGAACGAATATGTTTTTGGATTTCTTCTATCTTGTTTGGTTCTCCCGCTATGGTTGATTTTCGGAAGCCTAATTTTGCGCTGCCGATTTTTGTGTTTTATTCCCCCCCGATTTTACCTTTCTCACATCTCAAGTGATATTACAATGCATTTAACTATTTTCTAACCTATTCTGCCATTTATTACAAACTATTCTAATTTTGTCTCCCTTTTGTTGACTTTAAAGTTATTTATTTTTATTATTTAATTACGTTAATTTCAATTATGATTTTTTGTCTAAATCTTGCATAATTACCTTTTGTTAGTATGTCGATTTTTCCCCCCTTTTCAATTTTTGAATTTAACTTTATTTTTGAAGTTATAGGCCTTTTTATGCAATTTAATGACTTTAAATCCCTTTTTTGTTACTAAGTTATTTTTATTTGGAAATGAATTTGGGCTATACTTTTATAGGCCTTATTAGGTCTCTATTAGGCCTAATTAGTTTTTTGAATTTATTCGACACAAACGATTTTTCATTTTTTGCTCTTATTTTTTGTGTTATAACTCCTAAATTATTTACTCTATTAAAAAACTTTTTATACTGTTTTATTCGTCTTTTTCCCCTCTTTTTAATTAACTAAAATAATATACAACATTTATAATTATCAAAATTTAACATGGTTTTAGATCTGCCTAGCAACAAGTAGAATCTGACAAACTCTTGCCGTTCTCGACAGGAATTCTCTTGTCCCATCTTGTCGATTGAACTTAGTACAATTCATATCGCCTCTGTCTGTTATTTTTCTGATTGATAAAACGTTAAACTAATTTCTTTAATAACTCTGAAACTATGCATATATCATCAAAAACTTATTCTTTCTTTTATTTACGTTTTAATTTACTGATTCTTATGCTGTCTTTAAAATTTAAATTCGTTAACTTTTAATGTTTTGTGGTTCTAATTAGCAAGTCTAATTAGCGCCTTGCAACTGGCTAATTTCCGTTGCAATATGTACAAAATTAATGAGAGCAAGATTATATGGAATCGTCAAAAAGGTTATTTGGTTAATGGATTTAGTATTATAATGGATCACTGAATTTACGATAATTTAAAGTTCAAAGGTTCTTGGTAAATCTATATGCATAACATATATATATATTATTATTTACAGTTTAGTTCAAATAAATAAGTTATCACTCTAAGGTAACTGGTTTGGTGTTGGATCTTAAAATAGACTAGGCCTAGTTAATTGGAAAGTTCTCACCCAATTGGTTGTTTGTTCTTGTAGATTAGAATTTGATAGTAATTGTTATAAAGGAAAAACACTGAACTTCATAAGCTTCATATTTATTCAAATACCGATTCTTTTCTTTAAATTTCAACAGCCAAAATTATATCAACTGCACTATTCAGTGGCCAACTTAACAATGTTCTTCTTTTGGGGCTTCTCTACCTTTTCAGGAAATGGATAATAACGCCTGATGAATCTTCATATCTTCTGGGATTTGGGTTTGTTAATGTAATAGGTGTTTGGGAGTCGTGAAGTGTGATTTATTTTAATTGTGTCTTTATTTAATTGTGTGGATTTGTTTTGATACATAACAATGTTTTACAATGAATTTAATATGATTTTAAACAGTTAAATTATAGAAAACACTTAAATAACTCCTTATTACAATAATTGCTATCTAATTTCTAGAATGTATATTTCTTATTCTTTGTATTTTTTCATTTGGTGGCAAGAATTACGTGGACCAATCACAGCGTTTCGTGGGAGGAGTTTACATAAATGAAATCCGCTTACTATAAAATTTTGTCGGTCGGGGCTTCGATTTTACATTTATAATAGCTTATCGACGTTTATTTTAGATTTAGACCAAAGACATTTGAGATGTAAAAAAATTGGTTCTTTTCGTAGGCCTGGTTTAATTTTCTAATAAGAATGTATTTTTCTTGTAATCGGATTTATTCTGCCAACTTCTCTTCGATTTGTAATTAGATAGGCCTAGTTTCTCCTTGCGTTTTAACGTAAATCTTTGTCGATTGACTTGGTTTTATGTTGTTATTTTAGCTTTCCTGGATGCAGAATTTAGTTTTGAATATTTTTGATGTAGGAAATGTAGGTCTACAGATTCGTTTTGTAATTTTATTTTAATGAATTCGAGTTGAAAGTCGTGATTTGATTGTACCTTTCCGTTGTAGTATTTAGTGTTGCGCATAATTGTCGCTAGGTGTCGGGCGTGTATGACGGATTAACTAAATGAATGACATTCCAATTTGACTTCTATCTCTCTCGCTCCAATACGTATTTTTAATTTCGTTCTTATTTTCTTTACAGAGTTAGGGAAATATTTGAATTGTAACAAGCTGCATGGTCAAATTATTTCTTCATACAAAAATTTCTTCATATGGAAATTTGAAGCAAATTCACTAACTAAAAATTCATGGTTGTATTTGTTCCTTTAAATTTAATAGCAACTGTTAAATATAAATATTTTGCTAATCACTTCATTTGAATCTTATTTATAAAAAAATAGAAAAGCAAACATAAAAAAAATAGGTAGCCTAAGGTATTTTATAAAGAAATTTACCAAATAATGTAGTAACAGTTATTGGTTTAGCTTCGACATTTGAATCTTCTGTGTTATTTAATTTAGTTTTTTTATAATAAAGTCATTAAATTTTATCGTATCTTTAAGATTTTCTCACAGAATGTGTATATCCCTACTCTATTAGTATTTGTGTTAAATTTGATTCAAATTCGTTAAATAGTTTATTATAAATTTATATTTCGACATTACGAGACGACACAATCGATTATTTGAACTTTTACTATAAACGTTAATAACTTACGTAATTATTATATTTATAAAATTTTAATATCTGTTTTATATAGTTAATTAGAACATATGTGGAAAGTTTGAACCAAATCGGTTAATAATTATAAGTTTTCGATTAAAATTTATTTAATAAAATCCAAAATTGAGTACATTATTATAGAAAACCGTGTAAGGTATATCTTAAAAGCTAGTTGTCGTAAGTTATTTTTAAAAACAGATATAGATTCCTCATGAAATTTACTATAAATTATCATGTTTTTATTAATATGTATTATTTTACAAGTTGTATAATGTAATATTTAAAACAATATTCATATTTTTAATTACCTGTTTCCAATAAAAATGTAATAACTTTGAAAATATTCAACCAATTTAAATGAAATTTATACCACATATAAAAAACATATATATAATAATGATATGAAAAAATTAAACTTTTAAATTAATATTTAATACGTTTACTAACTAGGCCTATAAAATTAAAATCGATTAAGTTATTTAAATTTTTGCCGTAAACGTTAATAACTTGCATAACTATTAACGAATCTTTATGAAGTTTTTTTATATAGTTATTTAGAACATTTTTTTATGTGGAAAGTTTGAACCAAATCTGTTAATAATTATAAGTTTTCGAAAAAGAAATGTTATAAATAAATATTTATTTAATCAGCATTTACATTATATCGAATGGTATTCGTACAATTATTACATATTAATAAAAACTTGATAATTTATAGTAAATTTCATGAAGAATATATATTTGTTTTTTAAAAATAACTTCCAATAATTAGTTTTTAAGATATAAACGTTTTTCTATAATAATGTACCCAATTTTCGATCCTTTTTTATAAATTTTACTCGAAAACCTATAATTATTAACCGATTTGATTCAAACTTTCTACATATATATTATTCTATATAACTATATTAATAACACATAAAAATTTCAAATATATTCATTAATAAATTTTCTTATTATTATTGATATAAAATAACTGATAGGTATACTACGAAAAAACATCTATAACCAACCGGACGAGATATAAACAGACATCCTTCTTCCATCCTGTCTTCAGACTGTCAAAGATGCCGAACGGCCACACATAAGTTCACTTTTCGCTTATCGAACCGCAAGTAATAAAAACATTATTTGCTTGTGTTTTTTAACTGACGACTATCAGCTTATTTTACGCTAACATAATGGTACACGTTCGACAATCAGTAACATTTTGAATACCGTATACTAACGCTTGTTTTAAGACAAGATGTTAAACAAACCTGAAACATAAATCCTTTTACTTTTTGTACTGATGTATTTTTGTTTTAAAAGGTTTTAAATAATTGTTATAGGCTCTTAACCGGAATTAAATATTTGGAAACTGTTGTTTAAATCCATGAGCGTAGATTACGTTTTCCCGTAGCATATGCACAAAAAATTTCAATACATATTTTTAAAAAACATTTATTTATTTTTTAATTTGAATAATTCTGTAGAACTACAAGTTTGAAGTTATTCATACTGGAATAATTGTAGTCTTGTAAAGATTAGAGGAACATTTTGTGATTTTCTTGTCGTTTATATTTTATTTTTAATTTGACTTTACAGTGCAATCAAAATATTTCACGAAAAAATAAATACAATTTGATTACCGGTCTCGAAATATTGTATGATCTATGATCTTTAATTTATACTTACCAATTTTTGCTACTGTCAAAAATAGTTTTCTCAAGTTCTTCACTATTGTGAAAACAACTTGTTTTGTCAAAGAGTTAATTATAAAAAAATAATGTTTTATTAGTTATTAGCAATACGGACTATGTCTATTTGTGAAATAAAAATAAATATGCTAGATGTAGCACAATATTTGAGGAAGTTTTACATTTTCTTTATAAATATCACGGAAGAGGATTTATATGTTCACCATTTCTTTCCTTACAACAATAACGCCTGTTCAGTAACACCATTATTTTCTCCAGAAATACAAATGCACTTCATTATTATTTTATTTATAGGATCCCATTAAATAAACTCACAGGGTTTTTACGTTAAAGGTTTTAATTTACCACATGATTGAGTAATCATGCATAGTTCTTGCATGCTACCCAATAGAACCCTTTCGGCCTTCATCAGCGAGGGAAATCGTTGTTCATTTAGTAACTATTTCCTGGTTAGATTAAATTCTTAATCTATTTAGTAATCTGTTATATAGTTTATGCAGTCAAGTTCAGATAGGTGCCACTGATCAAATAACCCTCAAATAAGAAACGTGTCAACAATGTCGCCCACATGTTTTTCCGGCTAAATGTAGCGGCCTTCAACGAATGCTGAGACTTTGACTGACTTAAGGCATAGTGACCAAAAACTTCAATATAAAAAAGTTCATCATAAACTCCATTTCTACTTCTTTTTTTCATTAAAATATACAACTAATTTTTATTTATTAACTTTCTGTTAGATGTACTGATGCGAAACATTTTTGTTTGGATACATTTTACCAAAAATTCTAGCACAGTTTTATTCTAAATACAGTATTTAAAATTCTAAGACAGTAAAGCTATTGACTTGAAACTTGCTATCCACTGTAAATAATTTTAGTGACACTAGTACAACAGGTTTTAAAAGTAACCGGTAACGCTAAAAGTCCACTGTTTGTAGTGCTTTATGGTCTGTAACTGTAACCCCAGCCTTAAAAATGTCTAGATGTGGACAAGACTTTAATCATACTAATGAAATAAAGTCATAATAAACGGCATTACCAATGTGATAATTGAATGAACAGAAATGCCAAAGCAGGTTTATCTTGTATTTTGTATGGTTGTGTACAAAATACACGAAATAAACACTAAATTTTATTAAAAGTATTTAATAAGTGGACCCGAAGTTAGCGGACCCTGCAATGCTTCGCTTTGCTTGATTTAATTTTAAGGAAAGTTATTCCATTTCATTACATTGACCTAAGTAATTGAATTGCAAATGGTTTTTATGTCACTTAGGAATAATACTACAC
>JAGFPH010008953.1:37936-50960 GCA_018207615.1 Philaenus spumarius
GTTTTTGTTCCTTGTTTTGTGGTTCGGGTTTTATTTAAATCAGTGTGTCCTTGTGTTATAATAATAAATTTCCTAGAAACAAAACTGTCTGAATAATTAATAAAGTAGTTTCCATCAAGTAAATTGAAGGGAATGTAAGTAGAGTAGTACCTCGATAGCAAGACTCTAAAGGGGATTTGGCAAACAGTCTTGTTATCGAGGCACTCTTCTTGTTGAGGTTCGTGCTATCAAGGTTATGCTGACTAAAAGTCGTACTATCAAGGTGAATGTTTTTTTCTGAAACTCCTTTATAGCAAGTGCATTTTTAATCAACCCTCACTAGCACGTTTTGTTTTAAAAAGTACATTTTATTATTTTAATATTATTGAACAATAACAAAGTATTACTGTAATTTAACTGGTAAATAAAAACACACATTTAAAATATGTTCAGTACATAGAAAAAAATTATTGTACTGCTGTACACTTAATTTTAAATAAACGAAAAATGAACATTAAATTACTGTAATATAAAAACTGAAAATAGAAAAACTGATAGAAACACACAAATTGATTTAACTTTAATTAAAAAGGACTCGTTCACTTTACATAAAATGTATGATAAAACATTTCGTGAAGTAGACGAAAATATAGCTAATATTCAAGCTAATGTTTGGGCTTCAATGTTCAGGTTATTCTGAAGATATAAAAGGCATTTTATGTAGTAAAAAGTCAATAATTTTTGTTTGTTTTGAGCTACGTACATGGATGTAGTCCAAGGCACTTTCAACACAAACCTTTTTAAATACTATTTCATTCCTTTTTTTGAAATTGTGTAGCCATCCATTACTAGCACAAAAGTTTTCATGTGCCAAGTTTTTTACTAACTCCTGTGCTTTTTCTTTTAGAATAGGGCCAACTGATTGGCAAATTTTTATCACGACACTGGTTTTGCCATTTAACAACACATTGATCCACATCTTGAAATTCGCCTTTCTTCACTCTTACACATGTTTTACCGTGCCCACTATCCTCTTCATATTTATCCTAACTTTTCGAAAAATGCAACGTAGTGGATGAAATGTTAAATTCCTTGGCAATATCAGTTTTTCTTTTAGTCGGGTTTTCATCGACACTATTAATCACTTTTCGTTTAAACTCCACAGTCAATGTTGTAATTTTATGTTTTTCAGGCATGTTTCGTTTCAATGAATGTTTTAAACAAAACAATGCGTAAACAACAATGTCGGACCAGTTTGATAGGGGGACGACTGACCTGTCACAGTTGATGAGGTTCGGGAACGGAAGGTATAATGATATCAAATCTCATGAATCACACAATGACCTATAACTTAAAGATTGCCAATTCACAAAAACAAAAACAAACCTAGCCTAGGCCTAGCCTACTTCAACCAAGATCACAATAAATTATACCACACTTTTACATAGCACTTTTCCATTTATTAACACACTATAAAATTAACAAACAAGCATTAACACCAATTCTTTAATCACAGTTATCCAGTGTGAAGATCAGAAATCGTATTGAACCCAAACTAGGTTATACCAATGTAAACAAACATCTCAACATATGATCGATATTAAAGGTTGCGATTCGAAATTATGTTATAAGAAAACCTAAATACAACCAATAGAACATAATATAGATATGTGTAACATAAATAAGTGTTCAGTAAAACAATGTTAATTAAAGTAAAAGTATTAGTATTTATTGTAAAGAGATTGTAAAACGTAAATAACATAAGGATGTAACATTCAGCCATTAACACACTAGAGTAGGCCTGCTTGATACTAAGGTCGCGGTTTAATACATATTTTTATTTTACTAATATAATGGTAATTTTAACCAATATGGCATAAATTTAAAAGAAATATTAATGTGCTAAATAAATACTCATGTTACACGAGAATATGCGATATTCAAACAAGAAACGTTATAATCTTATAATACATGGAGCCTAACGAAATGAACTACAACCGACCAATCGGAGATCAGATGTGCAACAAAAGGAAATGAAATGAGCAATACCAAGAACCCCTCTAGGAGACAATTGAAAATGACCTAACTACCGCCTAGTTCGAAGGCATTCTACAGCCAGGAGTCCAAATATGAAGATGTGTTTTTTTTGCAATTACGATATTTATTCAGTTAAAAAATAAAAGTGTTCCTACCTGAAACAAAACCGTTTAACATTGAACAGAACTTGGTATAGTCTGTATACTTTATAAAGAAAATAGTTAAAATCAACTAAATGAGACTAATTAATCAAATTAATGAACTTTGAATATTTTTATCTTAAGCACAATCTTGATGCCTTTTTCTAAATTCAATATCTAACATAGATTATAATCCAAATGCGTATTATAAAAAGATTATCCAAACCCGGCCGATAACCCTCCCCGAGATTTTATTAAAGATTTATTGTCATATGAATTTAGATAATAAATCAACCAATATTAATTGAGCAAAGCTGATGGGCAATCTTAAGAAATCTGTAAATGAACAATCTTGTGAACATAATAAAATGATCAATAGTTTCTTTTAAAGAGTAAATGTAAATGATACAATTTTGATTACAATTAAAGAAAAAAAAATAAAATGTATATTCTGTTTCTTATTTATAGTTTTTAAAGTACAGCTATCATTTAAGTTCAAAGTAATATAGGCCTAGGCCTAAGATTATCATAAATAGGTTAATCCTATTAGACCACTCAAAGATTAAAATTAGTTTTGTAATTATTATAAATTTGATGCCCAACTAGTGGGGCATTATTATTATTATTAAAAAGAGAGAAAAGATTATTATAAATTTGCCGACCAACGTCTGGGCTTTGGATAATCTTTAGCATAAAAAAAAAAAAAACTTTAGTATCAAGCAATTTAATTTATGACCCATAAGCAAATAATAATTATTTATCTATTTAAGTAAATTAACTATTTATATACAATTTTTCTGTTAGAATATAAGTGATATCAATTTAGTTTTAGTAATATTTATGTATGTGATTAAAATCCAATAATTTTAACTAACCTAATTATTAATTAAACCCATAATAGTAATTCAAATTATACATATTTCAAAATGAACAATGCAAATGAAGACAACCCTAGGTATAACTTTAGGCCTTCAATTTCCCAGACTGAAAAAACTAAGGAAAGCAACATTAAAAATCTTAGACCCTCAATTTCAACTGACTCTGCAAGTAGGCCTAATACTGAATCAGAGGAACATGTAATTGAGCCAACTATAACAGAAATTACCGGTTCTCCTGAAACAACCACGATGTCACCCTCACTACTCGAGCAAATGACAATGCTAATTAACAATTTGCAAATTAAAATAGAAAATAATTTTAAACAAAATAAGGATAGCTTAGAAAAACGACTAACCCTAAATGAAAATAACTTAGAAAAACGACTAACGCTAAATGAAGATAACTTAGAAAAACGACTAACCTTAAACGAAAATAATTTAGAAAAACAACTGACCCTAAAACTTCAACAGAGCCAAATAGAATCAGAAGATAAATTAATTAATTTAGAAAAACAACTAACCCTAAAGCTTAAACTAAATGAAGAAAGCTTAGAAAAGCAACTAACCCTAAAACTTAAACAAAATGAAGTTAATATAACCTCCAATTTTAAAGAAATGCAAACTGAAATTGAAAGTATTAAGGAATGCATAACTGACCAAATTAACCAAGTAGAAAATAAATTTACAGAACAGCTTATTCAAGTCGAAGAAGCAGTCAATAATAATAATGTAAGAATTACTGAAATTGAAACCAAGCTAAACTCAACAATTAATGAACACACCTTAACAGAATCATTCCAGAAACAAGAAATGATTTTAAATGAAAAATTAAATATAAATAAAAATTATGTCATGCAAGAAGTTCAGACTCTTATCGCAGACATCCCTAAAATAAACCCAGATAGTACAATAAACCCACCAATTAATGTCACCTGTAGTGGAAACAATCATGATAATATAAATTTGATACAACCAACACTACCCAAATTTAATGGTAGACAAAATAATCCCAATGAATATTTATACCGATTGAACCGATACTATGAGAGGTTGACTTTAAGAAAAATAGGCCAAATAGGAGACCAACAAGACTGTCTATTCGATGTGATAGAGAACAGTTTAGAAGGAAGCGCATCACGATGGTGGCAATTAATCAAGAATGAGGTCACAAACTTCAAACAGTTTAGTGAAGAGTTCCTTGGCAAATTCTGGAATCGTGATATACAGAAGGGCACACAACAGAAACTGGAATATGAGCAGTATCGACCCGGCGGTAAACTAACCAGGAGCGAATATTTCATCGATCGTGTCCTGACCATGAAATCTATGATTCCGCAGCCACCCGAAGAGGACATCATAACGACCCTTGTCGAGCACTTCGATCAACGTATTCAAGATGCCCGCAGAGTGCAGAATATTTGCAACGTTAAGGAGTTCGCAGACCTTCTTCAGAGGGAAGACACGGAAGAGGCTAATTCTGAAATACGAAGAAGAAAGTCCACCAGTCCTAGAAGTCCACAAGCAACGATATCCAGACCACAACAATACAACCAACATCAGACACAGAATAACAGAAGTCCATATTTTAGGCCATACCAACAGAATGATAGATTACACAAAAACAACCGAGACCATCCTTATGGATACTACCAAAACTACAGGCAACCACTCAGACCTACGTATCATCAGAACCCACATCAGACGAATAACACAGGATACCGAGAAGGAGGTTACCAACCAAAACCTAGTTATGATAGACAACCTGGTCCCGTTCAAACTAATTTTAGACCCCAAATGCAGCGCCAGGGATATCAGAACCAATACCAAGACAGGAGACCAACTGCATATCCTACAATAGAGCAGCAACAAGTTTGCCAGATGTTGACGGCCACAACTGGGCAGACAACAACACACAAACTCAAACCCACCGAGTTGGATAACTCAAATCAGGCGGAGTTAAACTCCAAAGCACTGGATTAGAAGAAAACTTCAATCAAACAAATGGCTGTACAGGTGAAGACGAAGTAGAGATAACCAACAAGACTTCACAACCTACTCCGGTGCGTTTACACACAATTAATTTCGGATTTAGGCCAATTAACAGTAACGAAGGACAAGATCTCAACATCCTCAACCTCTACTGTGATAGAGATTTTCTGCTCGAAGAAGATGATAATGACATTCAAGAGCCAAACTACAGATGTCCAGAAATAATGGTCAAACTAAATGGAATACCAACATATACCCTTATTGATACTGGCAGCAACATCAGTTGTGTATCAGATACCTGGTTCCAAATTAATAAAAACAAATTAGGTCATTATGAACAACTTCCGGTCAGTAATACAGTTATTACAACAGCAATTAATAATAAGTCAAAACGCATTTCGTTCATTATACTATTAAGAGCAGAGATTAAAGATATTGAATTCGATATACATTGCATTGTAGTGCCTTATCTCATCAAAGACTGCATTTTAGGGATTGATATGATTAGATTAATGAGAATGAAAATAGACTTCGACGATAATATGTTAATAATGAAAAATAAAAATAATGAAATATTAGAAATGAAGTTAAGAAATGAAAACCATGAATCGATGAAATGCAGATTAATAAGATACAGAAACGAGGAAGCAGAAAAATGGACAAATTGTGAAGAAGCTCAAGAAATAGAATATATAAACAACGAAATCGACGAAATGTTGCAGGACAATAACAAAATGAATCCAACCGAAAAGGACCTAATAATAAATTTAATCAAGAAGTACAACGTAATATTTTCAGAAAAACCAGGCAGATGCAAATTTTACCAGCACAAGATTCGAGTAGACCAACCAGAGAATTACAGGGCACAAAGTTATCCCATTCCAATCAACTTGCAAGACGCAGTCGAGAAGGAAATACAAAATATGCTTAGCGACAACATTATAGAAGCATCGAACAGTCCTTTCGTAAACCCAATTATAATAGTTAAGAAAAAGACAGGCGACTTACGAATTTGTTTAGATATGAGAAGAATCAATTCATTAATCACCCCAGATTATGAATGCAATCGAAGCATAAACGAACTCCTAGCAAAAGCTACTAACTCAAAATGGTTAACTACATTAGACCTTACAGCTTCATATTGGCAAATTGAGTTAGAACCAACATCCAGACAATATACGGCATTCTAATTTAGAGGCAAGGTATATCAGTATGTAGTGACACCTTTTGGACTTTCTACATCACAAGCAGCCCTTGTAAGAGCTTTAGACCTAGTATTTAGAAACACAATTGAAAATTTCTCCCTGGTGTATATAGATGATATATGTGTAGTGTCTCCTGATTTTGACAGACACCTACAACACCTAGAATTTGTATTTGAAAAACTCAAAATGGCCAACATGACTATTAAGTTATCAAAATCTATTTTCTGTAGAGACCTAGTGCCATTTCTCGGATATTATTTGACTACCACAGGATTAGAACCAGACCAAGACAAAATTCGTGTTTTCAAAATTTTCCATCGCCTAAATCTAGGAAAGAATTAAAACGCTTCCTAGGTGGTATAAATTACTACAACAAGTTTGTAGACAAGTATGCTAAAACAGTACAGCCGCTCATGAGATTAACCTCTAAGAAGACAAAATTTATTTGGACTTCTAAAGAAGAACAGACCTTTCGAGAAATAAAAAACTTATTTTTACAGACAAATGTTTTAAGCCATCCCATTCCAGACCAGCCATATTATCTGCAGACAGATAGTTCAGACTTCGCCATAGGAGGACATCTGTATCAGATAGACGATAAAAATAACAAGAAAGCCATTTTATTCATCTCAAAGACCCTTAAAAAATGTGAACTTCGTTATACAACCACAGAAAAGGAATTGCTGGCAGTTGTATATTGTGTGCAAAAGGTCAGACATTATATATTAAATGCGAAACTAACCATTATAACGGATCACAAAGCCCTAACTTTCTTAAAAACTTGCAAATTGTTAAATGCGAGGCTTACTAGATGGATACTAGCCCTCCAAGACCATCAATTCGAAATCATACACTGTAAGGGTACAGATAATACTCTAGCTGATTTATTAAGCCGAATTAAAACCAACGAAACTTCAGAGCTTCAAGAGACACCCTCTTCAGATTTATTAGTAGCCATTTTAGAGCGACAGCACAATTTAGAAGTTCTGGAAGACCTCAAAATGTTACCACAATTGCAACAGGACGATGTAACTATAAAACAAAATTATTTCACCACCCTAAATTTAAGCTCAAACGAAATTTTAAATGAACAAAACCGTTTTAGAATAAACAATGGAATATTGTATCAAAAACATAATAACAAATGGTTAATAGTAATACCTAACCAACTTGTACATAATTTAATATTAGAATGTCACCAATACTACTTACACTGTGGAGCAAAGAAATGTTTAACTGTCTTACAAGAAGATTTTATATTCAAGAATATGTATGGAAGGATTAGAAAACTAATAGCAGCATGCGATACCTGCCAAAGGTGTAAATATAATAATCATCCGTTACACGGAGAAACAAGTGGAGTAAGATATGAAGGGAAAGGAGACCTTCTAGCAGTAGATTTGATAGGTGCATTGCCCAAAAGTAAAGGCGGTGTACAATACATCTTTATAATTCTTGATACGTTTACCAAATTTGTTAAATTATATAACTTAAAAAGAGCAACAGCAAAAGCAGTTACAGATAGAATGTTCCGTGATTATATACCCACTTTCGGCAAACCCAATAAAATATTAACAGACCATGGAACACAATTCAAAAGCGAAATCTGGACTAACCGATTGGACGAATACGAAATTAAACACATTTTAAATCCGGTACACCACCCCATGTCCAATATGGCAGAACGCCCTATTCGTGAAATAAAACGTTGTCTTAGGACGTATTGTGCTAACAATCATAAGAACTGGGCTGTATACATAGACACAATTAACCGTTTTCTCAACGAATTACAACATGAGACTACTGGATTTACACCTAACGAACTACAACTAAATCAAATAGACCATAGATTCTGGAACGAAATAATTCAAAATCCTTTTAAAACCCAGACACCCTTAAATCAGAAATTAGAGCTAACCAAAACAAGAATAAAAATAACACAAGCCAAACGAGCAGAAAAACTCAACAAAATGCATAAAATTACCACCCTAAAAGAAAATGAGCTAGTTTTAATAAAATCATTCCCACAATCGAGTCTAGGATATGGTGAAACAGCAAAACTGTTCACAATATACATTGGACCTTTAAGGATATTAAGAAGAATAGGTAAAGCTACTTATATGTTGATCGACGAAAACCAAAAAACATATGGTCCTTACCATATATCGCTACTAAGGAAATATAATACCAACGAGCCTGTACAGACCGGAACAAAACAAAGACCTGATAATGAAATTCCCCAAACCCAAAGTGAAATAACAAACATTGTCCCGCCATGAACTAATGAAACCATTCAAATAAATATATGTGTAAGTGTACGAACAATGTGTCTCCCCTTTTGGATAGTTTGAGTTTCATATAAACTATATATAATAGTGCCATATAAACTATGTTTCCCCATGAAAGTGTTCCCTACAAACTATGCAAGTATCCCATGTAAACTATGTTTCCCCATGAAAGTGTTCCCTACAAACTATGCAAGTATCCCATGTAAACTATGTTTCCCCATGAAAGTGTTCCCTATAAATTATGTGTATGAGAATATAGACAAAGTGTTCCCTGTAAACTATGTAATCATACCATATAAACCATGTTTCCCCATGAAAGCCCATAAACAACGACAACAGTGAAATGAATATTTTGAGAATTGTGTTTAAGAAACAGTAAACCCACCTAGATGATATTTCCTTTCTAAAAACTACATATAGGCCTACAGTAGTTGAACTGTAAAGTCAAAGCCCCATCCCCATATAGACAGTGCAAACAAACAGTGTAATAACTATTGCATATTTTATATTTCCCCAGCCCCTGTGCATAACGAACTACAATCTTGTCATACAAGTGCCCATCCCTGTAACACATACGTCCATGTCACAGAGAAAATAATAAAGTAAGAAATGAGTCAGCTGTTTCCTACAGTCACTAAAGGAACAGAGATTTGGTCTAAATGAATAATGACGCAATGCAAAATAGTATTAATCATTTTAATTTTCATATAATTACATTTCCTGATGACGCAAGGTAATTACAGTAGAATCATTTTTTCTTTGATAAACAAATAATAGAACATAAAAGCGGACTGTAAAAGTAGGTAATATAGAGGCAGACTTGGAAAACATATCAATATATGATCGTGTGTAAAATGTGAGAACTATATAAAAACTTTATTTCCATGAGCAGTGCGTTATAAACGAATAATGAAGCGATGTTTAAAATTATAAACAGTTCAATAAATATAATATAATAACAGTACATGGCACAAGTTAACATGAATCGAGAACTTAATATGAAAGTATGTACAGTGATCATGGATGCAATGAAGAGAGAGAGAGGGAGATAACTTGTGTACGTGACGGGAAGCAGGTAGCCTAGCGAATAGGTACGCAATGGAACATTCTAGAAGCGGTAGAAGAGTCAAGATGGCGACATAGCTGGTGCGAGTTGCACAAAGTCGACGAATAAAAGTGCAAGAAAATGTAGTTTTTTCTTATAACAGGGTGACGAGTTTTGTCACAAAGTAAAGCAAATGTGTCTTTGAGTTGTTGTAGTTATCAGAAATCGAGTTGATCAAATGGATTAAGTGTTTTTCAACACATAACTTTTTCCATGTGCTTTGGCGGGATTATGTAAGGTAGGCTTCAGAGGTGAATTGTGTAATCGACGAAAAAAATCCTAGGTAACGAACAGTGCGACGAACATAATAAGTGAAACTGTAAGTAATAATGGCCATAAGACATTTCTTTAGTCTGCAAATGTAGAATTTTTTATTTTTTAAAAAAGGTAACTTCTTTTAACTTTTATTGCGTCATCACTTAAGATATGGTTCCCAAAACTTTGTACAACTGTAAATAATTTCTTGACTTGTTTGTATATATGTATCACTATGTTTATGTTTCTTAATTGCTGTAAACATCCATTTTTGATCATGTTTGAGTAAATAATTGTTGTCTTGCCGCAATGCCTTGAGTTTCTTTATATGGCCACGAATATTCATTTAGCCACTACTTTAATTAGCCAGGTTCCCACCCCTAAGAAGATAGAATCAATTAACAAGTATTTTTCAGTGATTAGTAATTATAAGTAAAGATATGCAAACAGAGCATAAGTGAGGTTATATGTGGATTATCGCAAATTATCATGATTATTTTTTTTATTGTTAAGATTATGCTATGGGAGTCAAGTGAAGGTGATTTTTAAGGTGAATTCAAGTAAGGTGCATTTAGGTAAGGTAAATCATAGTAAGGTGAGTTGAAGTAAGGTGAAATATTTAATATTGTTCTACGTTGAAGTTGGAGGAAAGATGTTATGGAGAGTTAAGGTGGGCGATGATTTATTATTGAAGTGAGGCAATAGGCCTAGGAGGTGCATAAGCTATTTTAAGTAGTACATGAGCGACGATTTTTGTTTTTAAGGTTAATAGGTAAAGGAGGTGTTGAAGAGATACTAATGGTTATTAGATAATCCACATATAGCATTTTTATTTTGATTTAAAACGTATTTTTTTTTTAATTTTGAACTTTTTATCGAACCCCAATTTTTTTAACACAGTATAACTTAACATTTTATTTTATTTTTTGTAACCATAAGTTACAAAATGGCGCCCAACGTGGGGCTATTAAACGAAGGCGAGATGGATGTCGTGGCAATTTTGGAGATTTTTGAGGCGTTGTGGCAGGCAACTGAATTTCAAATTGTTGAAATAGATTTTGAAATATGGCAAATAGAGTTGAAATGAACGATTCAGGATTAGACCTGGATCAGTCCATCAGTGTGCAGGATGAAGTGGTAAATTCAGAGATGAGTGAGATAATCAAAGAAAATGTGAGTGAGGTTAGGTCAAAAGAAAATTCAAATGATAGTGGGTTGGATGCAATAATGTGTTTGATGAAACAAATGAATGATAATTTAAATAAATTTAAAGAAGAAAGCCAAGCAAATAATGACAATTTAAATGAAAATCTAAATAGTAAGATTGAAAATTTAAGTGTAGAGATCAAAACAAATAATGATAATTTAAGAACAGAAATAAAAACAAATAATGACAATTTAAACTCTAAATTAGACAATCTCAAGATAGAGATGCAAGACTTAAAAGTAGAAAATGACTTGAGATTCAATGAAATTTCTAAAAAACTAGAGGTAAAAATAGAGTCATTAGATAGTAAGGTGAATGACATTTCCGAAGATTTTGAAAACAAGTTAACAAAAGAGAATAGAGATGTGACCAGTAGAGTAGATGTTTTAAAAGTAGAAAATAGTGTGACCAAAGTAAATGATAGTAAAGTTGATGAGTTTGTTAAGCCTAATTTAACAGTATGTAAAAAAGAAGTAATAAATGTAAATGAAGTAGTTGTGGAGGAGGTATGTGACGATTATATTTCAGGAAATAATATTATAGGGAATAGGCCTAATGTTGTAGAGCTTGGAATTGTTGAAAAGGTTAATGGAGATATTTATAAAGAGGTTATTGTGGGAGTAAGTAAAGATAAAGAAGTTGATACTGGAATGAATGTTAAATTAAAAATGAATAGGCTTATCAATGATTTGAGAACTAAAAGATTAAAATTGAGAATAACTAAAAGAGATGTAAAGAATCATTTAAAAGTAATAAGAAGGAGTATATTGGAAAGAAATAAGAAACAAAAAACTGAGCACAATTATAGAAAATTTAATAATAATGTAAAAGAAAAAATAGTAAAATTGATAAAACATAGGCTAGGCCTACTTATTTTAAAGAGGCCTACGAGAAAAAAGAAAAAAGTTGCTTACCTGATTGATGTTTCAACTCTGTTGTAAATAGTTTTTTGTTTTTTGTTCCTTTGTTTTAAATAATTTTTGAAAAATATAAACTTGAAATATATTATAACTTGTAGTGCGAATGAGACGTGTATGAAAAGTTCGACGGGGAGTGGCAAACTAAATATTTTAGATTTGTTTTCACTATTTTTAAATTCGTTTTAATAAAGTGTTGTAGGGGGTTGTACGTTGGATACAGACAATGTATAGCAATGCTATAACCTTCAACGACATGTTTGGGAGTTTGATGGGGGTCAATTAAGGAGTGAATGATGGGAGATATGTATGAGGGAAAGGAAATGAAACATAGTAAATATTTCTCAAATTTCAATTTTATATTTATAGTTGATATTCTCCATAGTTACAAGGATGGTGTTTGCTGACGCACACCATCACAAACTTGTTTTTATGTACATACACATACGCCGTTGAATATTTTATATTTTCTATTCTTTCCATTTTTGTCTGGTTATTGCACTCTGAAGGAATGATCCATGTACGTTGTCTGAGAGGGGGTCATTGCCATTTTTAGAGGTCTTATTCACAATTTGATATGTAGGTGATGTGTTGAATTGGTATGAATGTATGTAAATGTAAATGTAAATTTAAATATTGTGAAAAATTTGATTTGTGATGTGAATGATTGATTAAAATGTGTTAACTGAGAGTGATTGAGAGTAGAGTTGCCACAGGTTAAAGATGAAAGTAAGTGAATTTTATTTGTTGTCATGATAATTAATAATGTGTAAAATTTGATTAATGAGTGAACTTTGATTTGCAATTGATGTATAATGTTAATTTGCAGGATATATTGAGCCTGAAGGTATGTTGTGAGATGAACAATAAGAACTCTGATACTTGAATGATTACAATGATGTATAATTTGATTGATAATCTTGATAATGAATAATAATGTGTAATTTGATTTTTCAGTAATGTTGATTGTAATACTCAATTGTGAAACTTAATTTTGAAGTGTAACTGATTTTTAATGTTGTTT
>JAGFPH010008954.1:5958-27631 GCA_018207615.1 Philaenus spumarius
ATAACCTCATGAGCTTAGAAAAAACCTTATATTTTGTAATCACAGACGGACACATCAATTTTAATATGTATAGACAAGATACGTAGAAAAGTAAACCAGATGTGCATTTTGTCACGTGCTTGTAAGAGGTAAAAATGGAATAACCGACAAACAATAAGTATAGATTCTGCTAACTTACCACAAATTTAGAGAGCTGAAATTGATCACTTATTAATTTTAACTGTTGTATAGGAAAATAATAATACAAAACTATTGAAATACTTGCGTCTGATGGGTGGATTGGGGTCACAGCCCCTTTACAATCAAAATAAATTGTTATACTTCCCATGAAGTCAAAGAGCTGTTGATTGACACCTTATTGTTATAAGTTGTAAACAAGAACAGTAATGCACTAGCATTTCGATTACTAGCGTCTAAAGGGTGAAAATTGAAAAATTACCCATGAAACAATAAATATTAATTCCTATACTATTCATTAATCTACAGAGAGCTAAAATTTATTACTCTTATTTCTTGAATGCTCCTAAAAAAAATTTGTAAATATATATATATGTAGTTCCTGAATGTATTAATAAAAAACGGTAATATTACAATACTACAGTAGTAGTTTCAAAACCAAAACGTGCATTATTTTAATGCTTCACAGAAAAAAAAAACAATAAAATTACTTTTTACATTAGTTTAAAATTTGTTTTTTTAGGAACCGAAATAAAATAAAATTATAATCCAGGGTTTTGCCTTTACCTTGATTACAATAATTGTGCCTTTCTAAATTAACATATATTATAAGTAACCATATGAATGAAGATTGCTTAGTTGAAACTCGCCTTTTTCACAGTAGTGAGAAGTTTGCAATAAATCGTCAGAAATTGTGTTTAATTGTACGAATGTTATTTATGTAATGAATTCATATTATAATATGTAACATTATTAATGAAATCACTTATCAAATAAACGATTATTTATTATTATTAGTTGAATTTTTAATAATAACATAAATAAAGCATGACGCCGATCACAGCACCATCTTTTGGTTGTACTTTTAAACGTGCAGTTAGGCGTGAATGGAATGTATTTATATTAAAGTTTTTTAAAAATGCATTCGGTTGTGCAATGGGTAAAGACTGTTTATTGATTTGTCCGAAGCTGTGTTTAATTTTAAGAATTTTATTTATGTAATGATTTTTTTTTAAAAGAAACAAAAATATTAAATTTTCAGAGATAACAGTACAATACAATACGGGACAACACAGTATCTATCAACAATTAATTAACAAAATTAAATTAAACTTACAAAACTAAAAATAAAAAATAAATTATACAATAATCTCTATACACAATGTAAGAAACCCTATAGGCTCAGCCTTTTTCGGGCTTCCTAACGAAAGAACTAAAGCAAACTCCTAATGTGCTAACAATGACTATAATTAAAAAAATAAAGTGCTATTACAACAGTGCTATTAAAAGGTGGAATTTATTAAATGCATTATGAATTAAAAAAGAAATATACAATAAAACTCAAAAAAATTCCAGAATTTTTGACAGTGTAGCCTGTAGACATTGAAATAAAATTACCCTCCTAACTAAAAAACCAACACTAGCAGCAAGACTCAACGAATGACACAGATTTACCAACATCAAACAAGCACTTTAAAAAAACACTCCACATCATCCAGAGAAAATATCAGGTTTTTAGTTGTCTTTTTTTTGTCTTAGATTTCATGTCCTTTAAAAACGCGGGAATCCTATTAAAAATATATGGTGCAGAATGCGAATATAATTTCACAAAAGGTTCTTTGACAGGACGAGGCAAAACTCTATTATAATTAGACCACAGACTTTTTCGGTGTACATTCTCATCAGATAAATTCTGCCCACTTCTAAGATAAAATAATTTTAATACTTTGAAAATACATAAATATCTCAAAGGAAGACGTTTTGACTGCCTAAACAATGGCAATGAATGTGAACTTCTAGGGACTTTTAATATGCATCTTATGAAGTGTTTCTGTGACACATATTTACATTATAATATGTAGAATTATTAATTAAATTACTTATCAAATAAACTATTATTCATTATTATTGGTTGATTTTTTAATAAAATAAATAAAGCAAGCAACCGACCGCATCACCATGTTTCGGTTGTACTTTAAACGTGTTGCGTGGTGTAAATGGAAAGTACAGTAGCCTATTTATTACAGCTACTGAATCCCAACATGATTATTGTTGTTGGTCAGATGGTTTGTTTAGTATATTGAAGTATTCTTGTTAATAATATAATTCTGGTAAAACGGCAATAGATTGTATTATAATTAAAAACAATTATAATTCCATTAGACTATATTGGTTTATGATAAAAATCGTTCGTGTAGTGGACAGTTACCAAAAAATAATGTTAATTTTTGTTGTTATCTCAAGTATCCTTTGACCGACAAACAAAATAAAAACTAATTTTGTTGATCGTTAAAAAAGAAAACTCGTTTAAAACTGGCATAATTTTAAAATTTGTAACTAGCTTGAACTGTATTTTTGATTAGCAAGAGAATATACATAGTTTACAAAATATTTTCAACCTAACCGTACTTTTTATATTACAAAATGGCGGACAAAAGAAAATTGAATACAGATTGCAAGGCCATAGCCAGGGAGGGGGGGGGGGTAGGGGATCAACCTTCTCCCCGAAATCCCAAAATTTAGCAGTAAAAAGTAATACTAGGTTTAAAAAGTGCAAGTTAAATTATAATTTTTAAAATAAGCATGGAAATTGGTGTTTAACACGTTCACTACTACGCAAATTTCGTATTTCCTATGATAGGAGCTGACCTTTTATTTTTATAGCCTAAATGAGTAGAAATTACTTATCAACTAACAATAAGTATTATTAACTACAAGTAAGTAATTATTTGTGTGCTAGTTTAAAACTACAGGTTAGCCAGAATATACAGGCATCTTGGAAATACTCTGAACAAATTTCAAGAAAGACTTTAGAATTGATTGAAGCATTTGGCCATACAAACTTTAACGATAAGAAAATTAAAGTAGCGCATTATTAGGTCCACATTATTTGGGAAAATTCCTTTCTTAGTATGAGTTGGAGATAAATTTTACTTTCACAGATTCAATGATCTGGAAGTGATGTATTGATAGTTAAACTCGAAATATACATAAATGTTTTATGTCGATTACTACAATTTACCCTTGAAAAAATCCATGTGTGTATAAAAAGATGACAAAATTACACTCACATTGCTTCTATTTCCGGATCGGTGTCCACAGTAGGAACTTCATCGGAAAGTCTTGGTCGGCTCTCTTTTCTATTTGGTTGTTGATCTCCACTTCTTTTCATCCTGGATTATCTGTGACACAGCATCATAATCTATAAACCTAAATTTATTGTTCAATTCCTTATAAAATAATTTCTTGTTTAATCTATTAATTACAAAAAACTTACCTAACCTAACCTAACCTAACAAAACCAGAGCCATTGAGGAATCACAAAACTATAATATAGCCTTTCAGTTAACGTAGCTGTATTATCATCTTTTGCTCTAAAAATATACTTGTGTAATGAGAAATTGAAGTACTCACTTAACACATCACTTGAACAACATTCAAACAACAGTGATACAGTAGACTGGGCATGTGTGTAGTGTTAAAATTAGCTGTGACGGAGTTCTTAGCATGGGCGTATATAGAAAATAATGTTGGTTATAGCTTTTACCGGGTTAAATTACAAGTCAAGCGGGATTCCAGGGACCCTCCCCTGATTTTCTTTTTGGAAATCAATAACCAAATGTAGAGTTTTGAGGCTCTCTGTGTACAGTTTTTACTGCTACGCGTCATTACGTTCTCAACACCATTTAAAAAAAAAAAAATCATTTTCTTGTGGATACAAACACAGTACTAATACATTTTACTGTAATAATTGAAACCATCAGGTCAATTATTAGTAATATTGAACATTTGTACGTACGTAACATCATTTCTAAAATATATATATTAGTACAGATGTTATATCTCAGTTTCGGGGAAGAGATATGTCTTACTGAACTCGCTAGTTAAATGCTGTACTGTAGTGGTCTTAGCGTTTTTGGACAAACTTAATACAGGTCTGTGAGAACATTAAAAAATTGTGCCCTATAAAACAAGTACCAGTACCATTATGAATTTAAAAAATAGCCATCGAAATCCCAATATTACTAAAACATTTTTAATATCCCATGAAACTAAAATTGAAAATGATAGGTAAGTAATCTTGTTGCAATACTGTATATATATAGGAGGAGCTGCACTCCACAATAATAAACTGTGTCCAGCTCCACTGCATCACTGGATTTAGGGTACATCGTTATAGCAAGTCTTTATTTTTGTTTTCAATATTTTATCAATTTTTTAGAATACCTCTGCATTTACCACAAAAAATATTTTTATCTGGCAGGGGCGCGCCCAAGATTTGTCAAAGGGAGAGGCCGAAGCATAGTTTAAATGAATGACGCAAATCACACACACCATGCGAATCACGCTATGAAATACCCCCATCAGAATGCGGGTCCACAAATTTTGTCAATATTTGGCCTTTAAAACGCTTTTTCAGCTCTTTTTTATTTATTTTTTATTCACATCCACATTTTTTACATGATAGTTGATTAGACACTTACATGGATTATCTAGTCACCTGAATCCAGTAAGCGGTGACTAGAAAAAAAAGAAATAAAAACATACATAACTAAAATTTACGGTCCGCAATAATATATATATTTTAATTCAGTGCGGCATTACTGTGATGCCTGCTCTGTGCAAAAAATAAAATAAAAAACAAAACAAAACACAAAACTCTTTAACTTTGAAATGGAAAATTAAACATATAAATTTCTTATAAGTACATACAACCAAGTCTGTGATGAAACACTTCAAGAAAATTATAAGAAGTGAAATAGGCCTACAATAATGGGTTACATTATGCACAAAAAAAAAACCGCTGCAAATAATTATATGTGGCAATTAATTTAAAATGTTGATTATATGATTTATGTTATTTGTTTTCAATAACCAATCTTTGGATTTACGCAAAAACATTTTCAATATTGCGCAGGTTTTTATTTCTTTTGATAGGTATATATGCCTTTGCCCCTATAACCAAAAGAGAATTTTGAAAAAAATTTCGGGAGGCCTTTGGTCTTCTCACATGCAACAAAGAACGACTTCGAGTACCGTAGTAAGAGAGGTCATTGTCATTATTGCCATTTCAAATGAAAAATATTTGTAAAACCTTAAAAACAAATAAATGTTTGAGGGGTAAAATTTTTAAAGATTCAAAAAGATGAAAAGACGGTTCTTGCTTACCCTCAAATAAAATAATTAGTAAAAAAAATGTCTGCATTGTCACTAAAGGTTACAATGTTGTGTTTGTACCACCCAGCTTTCAATTGCATATTGCAATTGGGAATGTATTAACACAAAGTACAGGATACGTAGTAGCCCTGTATCACAAATTTTCCTCAGATAATAAAAATTTCTAATATTTCGTCTGATTTGGTTTTTTACCAAATATTGTTTGGTTTTTTCCCAAGAGACTCTACTGTCCAAATAAACTTTGTGCGCACATAACTCAAAAATGTAAAAACGTGTATATGTGTGTGTAGTGTTTATAACGTGAATGTTTTAATGTTTTTAATGTTTTGACGACCTCTAAGGAGATAATATCTGAGGATGGAGTTTCGGCTCCGAAACGCGTATTGGTTACAATACAACAGAAGTCACAAGACGGAGCAAATTAAGGTAATTTATAATTACACTTTAATTGATATATATAATTATATTAACAATTTCAAATCAATCATACAGTAATCATAACATAAAAACAACTATAAAATCTATTCAAAGCTTCAGGTACTCCTCCACCGAGTAAAATGCCCGCTTTACAAGGAAGGCCCTAAGTTTATTTTTAAAGGCTTTAATGCAAGGTACTTCCTTTAAATTGTCTGGCAACCTGTTGTACAATTTGAGATCAGAATAGCGCACCCAGTTCTCGAACAATTTTAATCTATGTTCTGGGTATTGAAGCATTTGCCGTCTCATGGGATATCCATGTTTGTACTGATTGACACCCATATAATTACTTCTAAAAAAGAGCACGACATTCAGGATGTATATACCAGGGAAGAGTTCAAAATTATAATTTCGTAAATGAATTTCTGCAAGATTGCCTACCTTTTAAATTACAAATTATTCTTATAATTCTCTTTTGGATAGAAGAAAATGTTTCCAGACTCTAGCGAGTTCCCCCAAAGAACAACTCCATATGTGAGGTGAGAGTACACATATGCAAAATATACTGTTTTAATTGTATCCGGACTGAAAATACTACGTAGTGCAAAACAAGCTGAATTAAGTTTATTTGAAATAAAGGTAAATGTGATTTCCAGTTTATGTTTTCAACAATTACCATTCCCAGAAATTTGACAAGTCTGTACTTGGTTCTAAATGATTAATTGAAATTTTGTCTTTTAATTGTTTACAACTGAACTGCATTAACCGAGTTTTATTTTTATTCAGTTTTAGACCATTTGCCAAAACCAATTTTCTGCCATAATCAGTGATAAAGTAACCGACTTTTTTAGATTAATTTCAGCGAACAGGACAGTTTTTGCTTCCCCAATATTATGAGGCAGGTATAATGTATAGGTATTGAATCTTACCTTGTTATGGTTATATTTTACTGAAAGTTTATAGGCCTCTAAAGCAGCTGAAATGTTACAACCATTGTATGAATTGTTGATAATTATTTAAATAACTTTTTTTAATATACTGCATTTTTAACGGACCAAAATGTATAAGATTATTTTTCCCAGCTCCATACAGATTCCTAACAATTCACAGATTGTCCTGAAAATTTGTGTTTGTGAATTTTCACCAGCTATGAAAATACTTGCAAGATTTAAAATGAAAAACACGAGGAGCGTTCAGTAGATAATTGATGCATGAATAGTTCACCTAAGTCACTAACAACTTTATTGCACTGCAAATGATAAGAACTGTTGTGGGAGTTGTCTCAACAACAGCAGCTACTCCCCACACTTCTTACTATTATCTACCATACTACATGCACCCAACGTTTTTGGTAGGCCCATATAGTTTATTCTTTAAAATATTATATATTTCCTTTTTTTTTTTGGAAAATAAGACCTAGTATGTTAAAATTTTGCCCTTGTGAAGCTGCAGTTAAAGAATTTTTATTTACATCTACTATAGGCCCTATATTGCGGTAATAAATATATTCCTGGAAGCCGGTTAGCTAATTCTTTTTTTGTTTGTTTTTTTATATATATATAAGTTATGTAGGGAATTTTTTCTTCAGTTTTAACTGATTAACCGAAGTGTCAAACAGATCTTCCACGATAAGTGAATATTATCAAGAAGGATCGACAGCTCAATTTGATAAGTGTACATTATTAAATTTAGCACAAGCAATCAGCAAAGTGAATATTTGCAACTGTAGAGCGGATATCTACAAAGGGAGTGAAGTGAAAAGTGTGAGAAGTGAGTGAAATGCGACGTGTTCCAGCGAACACAGAAAATAAAATATATGCGCGTTGTGAAAAAAAATATGGGCAAAATATTTTGGATCTTATTGTAATTAAACTTGTTAAGTAGTTATATAATTATGTTGTTAAGATTATTTGTTTATTAATTTTAAATCAGAATCAAACAATTGAATTGAAATAATCTTTTTATCTTTTAATTTTAATTTTAATTTAATTTGTTTAACAATAAGCATAATAATGGCTATCCGAACACTTAAAAAAAGAATACTTAGACATGATACCGGAATTTAACGGGGAACCGACTATGCTCAATAGATTTATTACCATATGTGACAAAATAGTTAACAAATTCTTTGTTACTAGTAATGTAGAAGATTTTCAAAATGAATACCTTTTCTCATCAATATTAGCAAAATTGAAGGGACAAACTCTTGATATGGTAGTTAATTCTAACACTTATGCTTGGAATGAGGTTAAACAAATCTTACTAGCTATTTATTTAGACAAAAGGGACTGTTTCATATAAACCCTTGAAATGGCAGAGTTAAAGCAGGAAAATGGGGAATCACAATTTAAATTATATGAAAAGGTGCAAAATTTGTTAAATTTGCAAATAGCATTCTTTGTTAATAAAGAACCAGTAGCTAAGGATGTTTTATGTCCATATGCACAACAACTAGCGATAAGAGTTATGCTAAGGGGACTTCAGGAACCACTAGGGTCGCTATGTGCACTAAAAACCAAAAAACACTTGAAGAAGCACTCAATATGCTTACAAATAATTTCCAATTTAAAAATAACAAATTGTTTCAAACAAGCCGACCAAATATCCCACAAAAACCCCAATAGGGCCTACATGGCAATTCGTAAACCAATGCCTATCCATCAATTCCATCAACAAAATCCTTACAGACAGCCTGCACAACCTAATCCTAACTGGGCAAACAGACAACCCCACAATCAACCACAAAGACTTTCTGTACCTAACAGTGTTCATAAAACAAATCAAACTTATCAACCAACGCCCATGAGTATCTCTACACGTCAGACAGGGAACAAGGTTAGACAAAATAAACTTTACCACATGGTAGGGAAACCAATAGATGAGGAAAATTACGATCATTCGTTAAATCAACTGACAGAACAAATGACAGACTGTTACCTATCGGAAGAATTAGAAACGGACTATGGCCTTGAAAACTATAACAATAGTAACGAAATTGACAACTCATTACTGGACGATAACGCATGCGGAGTAACACCCAAAAATAAACAAGCTCAAAATAATTTTTTAGGACTTACACTATAATGAAAAGTAATTTTCCATAATGCACATTGAAGACAGCACTAACGAACTACCATATATTATCGATCCCAAAACTAACATAAAAATATTAATTGACACAGGTAGCACCAGATCTTTTGTTAACAAGCAGTTAACATTTCAGACACTTTGAAACAAGAACTTTTTGAAGTTTCCATAGCACACAGTGTCTCCAAAGAAAAATTTAGTTGCAAATTACCCTTACTATGAAAGAAACAAACAACATTTTAGTCATTTAATTTCCACAAAAACTTTGGTTTACTACTGGGACTCGATAATTTGAAACAATTAAAAATAAATTTAGATTTCACTCATCATCAACTGATATTTTGCGGAATGAAAATTCTTATACATTATTTCAATACAGAAACAGAAAATAATAACAATTCTAAGAATAATGATAGGCCTCCAAAGAAGTTCACAAGCTATCTCATGCAAGCAAGATAAAAACAAATAATAAAAATAAACGTAGGAAATTTAAACAATGGAGAGGGGATAATATCGTACAAACAAGTCAATGGACTAGAAATACCACAGTGTTTAGGGAAAATTACAGAAGGGGAAGCTCTTTGTCCTATTATAAATATTTCCACTGAAGACCGAAGTCTAACAGCTGAACCTTTAAATGTCAAATCACTAAAAGACTATGACATCTGTACATATGACAAACAAGAAATTCATAGTGAAAATAGCAATAACCTAAAATTTTCAATTAAAAAAATTAATTAGATTTTACAAAAATCAGAACAGACCACATGAATTCGGAAGAAAAAAATTAAATTTGGAAGTTATTAAAAGAATATCCTGACATATTTTATTCGGAAAATGATGACCTAACCTTCACAAACAAAATTAAACATGAAATCAGAACGACGGATGAAATCCCTGTTTATTCAAGAAATTACCGTAACCCAGAAATCTATCAAAAGGAGGTACGGTAGATAAACAAATACAAGATATGTTAAAAAAATAATAATACAACCTTCACACTCGCCGTGGTATTTACCCATTTGGATTGTCAAAAAAAAACCAGACGCGTCCAGTAAACCAAAATTTTGACTAGTGATTGATTTCAAGAATCTAAATGCTAAAACTATCGATGACAAATTTCCTCTTCCTAATATCACTGTGATATTTTAAATAAACTGGGAAGATCTCAATATTTTAGTACTCTCGATCTAGTATATGGTTTTCATCAGGTGGAAATGCACCCTGATAGTATTGCTAAAATAGCCTTTTCAACAGAAACCGGCTATTATGAATTTCTAATGATGTCGTTAGGCCTAAAGAATAGTCTGACGACCTTCCAAAAAATTGTGAATAATATTTTAAGGGGAATTCAAAATAAAAAAGGTCTTGTTTATTTGGACGATATTTTAATTTATTCTACTAGCTTAAAAGAACACATAGAAAGATTAAGGGAAGTTTTCAATAGATTAAGAGAAGCCAACTTTAAAGTGCAACTCGATAAAACAGAATTCCTAAGGAAAGAAGTAGCCTATCTGGGACATATTGTAACACCCGAGGGAGTTAAACCCAATCCCGACAAAATTAAAGCCATAAAAATTTACCCGATTCTGAAAAAAACAAAAGAAATCAAAGGATTTCTCGGATTACTAGGATACTACAGAAAATTCATTAAAGACTTAGCAAACTTGACTAAACCACTGACTCACTGCTTAAAAAAGGAAATAAAAATCGACATAAATAAACCTGCATACGTAAATAGTTTTGAAATATGTAGGCCTAAAGACATCTTATGTAACGAACCTCTGTAACAATATCCTGATTTTGAAAAAGAGTTTATACTGACAACAGACGCTAGCAAGTATGCGGTGGGGTCAATCCTATCCCAAATAAAACATGGAGCAGACCTGCCAATTGCTTATGCCAGTAGAACGCTAAACAAGAGCGACAGCAATATTCAGCCGTAGAGAAGGAACTCCTTCCAATAGTATTTGGAACTAAATATTTCAGACCTTACATATAAGGTAGGAAATTCAAAATCTATACGGATCATAAGCCTCTACAGTGGTTATTTTCCATTAAAGAGCCCAATTTCAGGTTACTAAGATGGAGACTGAAATTAGAAGAGTACGCCTACAAGATAAAATACAAAAAAGGGAAATTGAACAAAAACGCAGACGCCTTGTCAAGAATACAGCTAAATATCACTGAACAGAAGATAAACGATCAAGATCCTGCAGATGAAGGTTTAGACAGAATAATAGCCGAAGCAACTAAGTTACACTTTCCAGAGTTAAAAGACAATGAGTCAATGATCGCACTCTTTGACGCAGAAGAAGACGCACATACAACAAGTCAAGAGGAAACCAGCGATGAAGATGACCAAACTGCCCATTCAAACTCCGACGGTAATACACAAGTCGGAATACCTATCTTTAAGTCAAACCAGTAAACTTTGGGAAAAATCTAATTTTTCTAACTCTTGTAAATCACCAACCAAAAAATATAAAAATACTAAAACTATTCGGAACCAGTAAAATGAGACCAATAGTGGATATATCTGAAAATAACTTTAAAAATGACCATTAAATTTATAAAAGAATACTTAGTGCCTAATGTTAAGTATAGTATTTATTTTGAAAACAACTATTATGAAAGGTTTGCAGCGTACGTAGCGAAAGACTTTAAAACCTCTAAACTATGTTTAACTAAATGTAATATTAAATTGTTAGATGTGACCGAAGAAGATGAAATTCAAGAAATAATAGAAAATGATCATACGAGTAAAACTAACCACCTTGGTATGCAGGAGACATATGAACAAATTAAACGAAAATACTACTGGCCAAATATTAAAACGCATATCCAAAATTTTATAAATAATTGTTAAATTTGTTTAGCTGTGAAATTGTAACTCGTTGCGGTTACAATACAAAATATATGTCATTAAAGTATAAAAAAATTTGAGGACATGTAATTTTGAAAATTAAAACAATTAAAAAAAATCCAATAACTACTAAAAAACCATGAAATGTAGGCATTTGATTTTAAAACTAATTTTATTACCATCATTCACAACACTTACCTATAAAAATCTTCACAATGTCGAAATCTAACCTTATTTCTGTTTTCTTACATGCCTATTCACTACTGACCTACATTTTATGTCACTAGCTCACAGATGTTCATACCCTGTGGAATGATGTCATCACTTTTAGCCTAGTCTATTGTTAATCAACTTAATTTATTTTTACTTATTTTAAATTGAAGAACATGTTATTATTGTTTATTTCAATTTTTAATTCTTTTGTCACTTTTTATATTGTTAGTAATCACTCAAATTGTTTATATATCGCTCTTGTTGTATGAAAACACTATCACTGTTTATATATATGATGCATTATCTATACTTATAAAAGCCAAATACCATTGACTCATTGACTCATCACAGTTTCTCCAAAACCACGAGGCCTACAAACATGAAATTTGGCACTAATACTCTTTATGTTATATAAAATTTATATCTGCATTTACAATTTTATTTTTAAATTATTTCTGAATTTTGTATATCAAATGATTATTATTTTACTTTATTTAAATTACTTATTTTCCTTTGCGTCTGTTTTTATATATATGAAAATTATTGCGTCTTATATGTTTGTATACATGTATGATGTCTATTACATTTTTCATTCTAACCAGGTTATTTTCTCGTCTTCATTGGCCATGTATGTTACAAAATATGAGCGAGTACTATTAAAGCTTGAAATGAACCTTACACCCACACCATCAAGGCCATTGCAAATAGTGCATGTAGAGAGCATATCGCTAGAGAAGAGTTGGTTTCTGAGTATCGTTGACGGATTTTCTCGTTATGCACAAGTGTGCCGCATTGGAGGCGCACACGGGCTTGAAACAGTTGATAAATTGTTAAATTACTTTACGCATCACGGTGTCCCTGAAGTTATTGTTTCAGACAATGGGACTGAATTTAATAATAAAGTTATCAAAGAAATGATGGAACTGCACAGGATTAAAATACACTTCACAAGTACCCAAAATCCATCTACTAATGGACTAGTTGAAAGATCCCATTCTACAGTTATTGAACATATCAGGCTTTTAAACAATCAGGTTGAATTTAAAAATGAAAATATAACAAAAAAGGTAAAATATGCAGTCATAGCTTATAATAATAGTAAACTTTCGGTAACTAAACTCACACCTTTCGATATATTATATGGACATATCAACCGTAATATTTTGAATATTGATATTGAACATCAATTAATTAATGATTACGTGATAGGTCACAAAGAAAAAATAAGGAAGCTATATGAACAAATTCAAATACGCAATCAAAAAACTAATGAAGATATACTAACTAAAAGCAATTTAAATAAAGAGCCATTACTGAAGTGTTCAAGGACATTTAAGTAAAAACGTTACAAAAACAAAAGAAAGTAAAAAATAAATACAATAAAGAAGAAATATCATCAATAAATAGGGAAAGGAAACTGCCGAAATTAAACCCAGACATCACAACACCAAACAAAAAATTCACCTGTCAAAAATGAAGAGACCAAGGAAATTCAAAAACATAAGCAATAACCCAAATCTAAATCTAGTTCCAGGTACCTCCTGTTCCTTGAACGAGGGGCTGCCCACACAGCAGAAGACATCAAAGACATCTCCACCAACTTAGGAATAATTCCTATTGATTTAGGACTTGCTAAACTAAAGTCGTCTTATCATACATTTGTTCATTATTTTAATTTAAGGAATTTTGTTTTACATGTAAGTCATGTTGAAAACTATTATAATAATGTACTAAGCCATTTTACAAACAATTGTAAAAACTGTAATGCCAGCCTAACTGGAAAAGTAGAATTTGTGACAGACAATGGAAATAGAATTAGAGATATTGTAAGTTATTTTAAATTCATCAATCATACTAGGGATATTGTTAAAGAAAAATTAGAAATTGTTTTGTTAGAAAATACTAATAATATAAGAAACAGAAGGGGAATAATAGATGGACTAGGGTCTGTGTTAAGAGTAATCACAGGTAATCTATATGCCTAGGATGGCAAAAGGTATGATAATATATTGGAACAAATGAGTAGTAACCAGAGAGACATAACCAACCAATTAGACCATCAATCCTCTTTCAGCGAAAATATAATTATAGAATTTAATAAAACATTAAATATTATTAAACAGAACACTATTGAATTAAAATCTAAAATTATTGATGTAAACAATAACATAAATGATTTTGTAGCTTTAGAAAAAACTTAGAAACATACTTAATCAATTGAATATTTTGTATAACATGTTATTGCAAGTAGTAATTGATTTGGAAAATTCTTTGACATTTTGTAAGCTTGGTGTACTTCATCCCAGTGTTATTTCAATTAAAGAATTGTATTTGGAAATAAAGAAAATAGAAACGAATTATGACAAGCGATTACCAATTGAGCCGAAACCAGAAAACATGTGGGAAGTAGAAAGTCTAGAACTACTTAAGTAAGAACTGGGAAGAATAGAAGTAAGTTGTAAACTAGATGTAGAGAACATTGTATATTTTCTCAATTTACCGATTGTCGAAAAGTCTAGTTTTAATATTTACCAATTACGTTCTGTACCCACTATGTATGATGCAAAATATGTTACTGTAATACCCACTGTTAATTTTAATGTTAGTCTCTAGCTCTGTGTCACTAGGCTTAGACAGTAATTGTAACCATAAGATCAATTCCAAATACTTTTGCTCATTAGACCAAATATCACACGAAACAACGAACTGTGAAACAACTATAGTCAAAGACAATAAAGCAGACATGTGTAAATATATAGCCTTCCGCTGGTAGTTACCGATAATTTTATTAATTGGATCCCTGAACTTAACCAATATTTAGCAACTTTCCATACCAAAGAAACTTCAAAATTAGTTAACCAAGAAGAAACTGATATAATAACAATTCAAGGTATGTTTCTGATAAAACCCAACAATAATGCGATTATATATAATAATAAAAAGCTCTTCCATATGTCTAGAACTAAAGGAGGACACCCAAAGCTCCTGGAAGTTCCAGACCTGAATCTACAAGAAGATCAAGAGCCAGAGTTTTTATTAAACATAAGAAAATTAGAACTTGATATAAAATTATCTTAATAATATTTCCATAATTGATAAAAAGATGGTGGTTACAAAAAATATCAGTGTTTGGACCATTGCACTTGTAAGGTTATGTAAATTTGGGCGACTTTACCATGTTAGGTTACTTGTGAGGTATGACAAATAAGGCCTTTTGACTTTGATTTTAATTTTGAATTAAATACTTAACTACTAAAACATGTACCATTTCATTGGTTCTTCAACAGTTTGGGGGCATCCACTAGATTCCCGTCAGGAATCAAAATTTCACTAGGCTCTATAGGTACTCCAAAGTATTAGGTATAAATAATTACAGAGACGTTTGAGTTTAGAAAATATAAATATATTAATCAAAATTCTTTAAGTATTTTAAGTATCAGTGAACCTATCAATTAGTGAACAAAATGTCACCAACTCACTTCTTTCAATAATTCAAATTTTACAACAATTAAAATCCCATTACAAATAACAATCGTAGACATTATTTAAACAATAAAATGTGCCCTCCACTCTAACTAACTTAAACAAATCAATTTGTAACAATTAAAATAGTGAATTTATGTAATACATCAAATTATCATTTATAGCGTAATTATGTGTCAAGAATATATGGTTTAAATCTTTCTATTAAATTGTGGACCATCCCCGATTGCTTAACGACTCAAGGTCTGGCAGCTAACCCTTATGGTTCAGTCCCAATAAAACTAAGTACAGTACATCTTAAGCTAATGTAGGTCTAAGATTAAAATGCTGATGTATGATTCGTGTTTCAATTTAAATATTGTTACACCTCGAGATCTGTCTTTTTGAACATATTTTCCCTTCTCTCTTTCACTTTCACTTAATTGATTTTAATCCTGATATTTTATTAAACTTTGGTCACCGCACTTTTATCACGCACTAATATATCACGCACTATATGTGATAGACTACTTTTTTCACGTGTTCCTTTCCCACTTCTTTTTTGTCACCTCTACTTGGCTCACCCTGGTTGGTCCGTTTGAATATTCATTCCTCATGATTGGCTAACGATTTTGATAAATTTGACATAATTTTATGCGGTTACAGATTTGGCCTAGGTGCGTGGAAATGCTGGCGTATGCTGCCTTGAGTGTGTAACCTAATACTGGACATCCGTTTCAGGCTTCCGCTGTACGATGAATTGAATTCTAATTTAGTTTGTGTTCTTTTGTAAATTTATTTCTTAATAATTATTATTTTAATATTTTTTATAAGTTCTTATCGGTTGCTGGTATTTACCAACAACCCTGACACTCCCCCTGCCAGTTTTAAAATTGTACCACCAATTTTTTTGCTTAATACTCTTCCATTTGATTTAAAGTTAATTGTAACGATGTTTATTTTAATTGTAGTACTGAATTGTTTGTTTACGTTATGCAATGTTTGTGGAATTACTGATACAGTAGTATTTCAATGAGTCTTCGGTTTCGTTGACGCAGTATAATTCTATCTGAAGGTAGTGTGAAATGTAGGCCTATGTTTGTAGATTTTGCTGTGCCAGTAGCTGTTTGATTGTAGTAATATCGTAGTAGGCTTAGTTAATATATTTTTTTTTTTTTTTTTTGTAATGGGTCGTCAATGGAAATTTGTGAAGGTCTGTATTATTTATGTGTAATGTTTATTATTCGGTTACTTTCGCAAGATGAAATGTAGGCGTGATCAATGCTTCCTTTTCAAGTAACGAAAGTTGTTCGGAAAACTGTTGTTTTTGGATCAGTGTAGCTTCCTAAGTTCGCGACTCTCAGGAATACATACCATGTCCGGAAATGTTGAGTTTGCAGTCCAGGCTGTTTACTACCGTTGTCTCCACATTTACGTTATCTAGGTCTATTTAAATGTTTACAACAGTTATTTACTTGATCAGATCTCGGGTGTATATTTACTTTTTAAAGCTTAAAGAAAAAGGAATTTTGCTGTTTTGTTATTAATGATAATTTACTTTCTTATTTCAAATAAAACTTTGAAGTTTTGTAAAATTTTCTTTTAAATCTGTTTCCAAGCAGTTAAATGTATTCTTAATGCTTGTGAAAATTGCTTTTGTTACTCAGGTTTAGCTTTATGTACTACCCCTATTAGTTAATTAATTAGTTCTTAAGTCTAATACATATACATATTTCTTATTTATACAATGTAGGGCTACATATTGATATTTCTAATTTATACAATATATATCTAGACAGATCTCGAGTTAGTATTTAATTATTTCTTTTGTTGCTTATTTTGTAATAAGCACATGACATTTTTATTTTATTTCTTTCTTATGACCTTCTATGATACATTTTCATTCTGGAAATGTGTATTGGTTCATTTTGGAGTCTTCCATACTTTAATATTTCTACTTGGTATGTTAATTAATTAATTTTTTTTATAATTGTATATGGCCCCGTATACTTCATGTCAAATTTTGTGGGTGTTTTGCCTTGGAATTTGCGTCTTATTAAGACTTCATCCCCTTGTTGGAATTCAAAGTCGGTTCTCTTTTTATCGTAATAAACTTTTTGTTTTCTTGGGCATTTTGAATTTTTTTGGGTAATGTTTTTCTAATTTCTTGAATTTGTTTTAGATGTAGTTGGATGTCGTAATTTTGGTTTTCTTGTATTTGAATGATCTCCATGGGGTCGTTTTGTTCAAAAGCGAACATAAGTTTATTTGGCGTGAAACCGGTGCTTGTTTGTTTCGTTGAGTAGTAACAGTATACAATTTTGTCTATATATTTTGACCATGAATTTGGTTTTTCGTGTACGTAATGTGATAACATATTGGCGAGTGTGCCATTGAATTTTTCTGTTAATCCCTGTGTTTGTGGTGAATATGCGCTGCTGAAAATTTGGTTTATCCCTAGTGTAGTTGTTAAGTGTTTTATTATTTCATTGTTAAAATGTGTACCCCTATCTGATTGTAGTATTCTCATTTTTCCATGAGTCAATATCAATTTTATTAAATTTTCAGCTACGTTTTTGGCATCTGCTGTTTTGCATTTAAATGCCCACGCTTATTTCGTGGATACATCCGTACATGTTAATATATATTTGTAAGCATAAGATGAAGTAATTGGGCCTATGAAATCTATTATTATTCTGTTCATGGGCCTATGTGTCGCTAATATTGGTTTTAGTAGCCAGTATGGCTTTCTGATTGGGATTTTCCGTTTTTGGCAGGTCTCACAAGACTTTGTATAACCTTGTACGTCTTTATTTAAATTTGGCCAGTGGTATCTACCTCTTATCTTTGTTATTGTTTTAAAGTATGAAAAATGTCCACCCGTTAAAGGACTGTCATGTGCTTGTCTTAAAATTTCCTCTTTAAGTTCGTTTGGTATTGCTAAAAGTTTGGTTGTTTCTTCCCCATTGAACTGCTTGTAATACATAATTTGGTCTTCTATGATATAATGTCTGGATTCTCTATAAATTTTTTTGTTACTCCTATCTACGTTCAAAAGTGCAAGCTTAATTTGTTTCAAATATGGATCTTGTGATTGTATTAATTCTAAGTTTTGTGTGTCAGCGTTTATTAGAAATACATCTTCAAAGTTTTGTGTGATTTCTTCTTCTGCTTCTTGTCTTGATAAGAAATCTGGTAAACCCATTGTTTTGCCTTTTTTGTATTTTATATCTAAGTCGTAATCTACAAGTTTGGTTGCCAGCCAGCCTAAACTATTTGACGGATTTTTAAAAGTTTGGAAATATTGTAGTGCAGAGCTGTTATCAGTGAAACATGTGATTTTTCTTCCTAATAAATATTCTCTCCAGTATTCTATGGCATATACTAATCCTAGCATTTCTTTCTCTACTGTCGAATATCTTGTCTCGTGTGGTTTTAATTTTCTTGATAGATACGCAATGGGAAATTCTTGATTATTATTTGGGTCTATTTGTGTTAGTACAGCTCCTATTCCTATGTTTGACGCATCTGTGTAAACTCGCGTGTTTCTGTCTTCTTTGAAATGTGATAGCAATGGCGGATTGGTTAATATTGTTTTTATTTCTTCAAAAGCTTTATTACAATTTTCTGTCCAAATTATTTTAGAGTTTTTTCCTTGTTGGTTTTTGAGAAGTTCTGTTAAAGGGTGTGTAATTTTGTGAAATCTTTTATAAATTTTCTGAAGAAACCTGAAACTCCTAGGAAAGCTCGTATATTGCGTAATGTTTTTGGTTGTGTAAAGTTTAATATTGGTTGTATGTTTGATTGTAAAGGCTCAATCCCTTCAGTTGAGACCTTGTGACCTAATATTTCAATTTCTTTATAGAAAAATTTAAATTTTTTTGTTTAATTTTAAATTTGCTATGTCTAATTCATTTAAAACGGCTTCTAGGTTAATTAGTTTATCTTCAAATGTTGGTGCAAAAACTATAGTGTCATCTATGTACGAAAGGCTTTTTGAAAATAGGTGTTTTGCCAAAATTTTGTTTAGATTTTTCTGGAATATTCCAGTTGAAACCTTCAGTCCCTTTGGGAGTCTGGTAAATCGTAGCATTCTGTCTTGTGTTCTAATCGTTAACAGTGATTTACTTTCTTCATGAACTTGTAATTGGAAGAAGGCATTTTTCAAATCTAGTTTTGTAAAGTATTGTGAGTTAGTTAAGCAACTGAACATTAGTTGCAAACTTGGTATGGGGAAATTTTCGTTTTTTATTTGTTCATTAACTTTCCTAAAATCTGCTACTAGCCTGTGAGTATTATCCTGATTTTTAACTATAAATGCTGGTGACGCATATTCTGAAAAATTTGGGCATTCTTCTAAAATTCCTGCCTTAACTAAGTTGTCTAATTCTTGGTTTAATATTTCTCTTTCCTGATTGCTTTGTCTATAGGGTGGTACGATTACCCCTGAATTTCCTGGGATAGTCTGTATTTTTACTGGTTTTATGTTGGCTGGTGTTAGGTCCCTGACCTCTGTTGTGAATATATGTTTATGTTTTTTTATTATTTCTGTAACTTGTCTGTGTTGTGTCTTGGTTAAATTTTCACTAATTTGAAATTGCACTCCATTTTTATCATAAATTTGTTCTTTATTTGAGTTTTCCTGTAGTGTAGGCGGTGTGGGTGTGCTTTTTTGTTAAATTTTTCATAAATTTGTGGTTCCTCTTTATTTTTATTTATATGGCCTATAAGTGTTCTAGGAAGCAGTGTTTGTGGTCTTTTTGACGCATTGTATATATGAACATAGTATTGATTTTCTTGATTTGATATATAGGCATGATTCATTTTTATGTCTCCAGTTGCAATAGTTTAACAACTAAGTAATGTATATCTACAATATTAATATATATATATACCTTTTTTTCCGTCTTGCAACTTATTTTCTGTAGTGTAAAACTACGCGCGTTTCAGGAACACGTTACCATCTTCAGGTTTTATACAATTTAAATAAATTTTACTCACATGTGAGCACGTCAAAATTTAACAAACACACACATACACACATACCAAACACGAATTATTGCACATATAAAATTAAAAACAAAAAACACAGTTTAAACATTTTTAAAAACAGTTGGCTTTAGGTCATGCTACCGTTGCACCGGTCACTGGTCGACTGATAGATTACATCCGTTATCTCCATCGTCAATACTATTTATAGGCCTACAGGTAGCAATTGCAGTGTTATACAGGCTATTCGATTTAAAATGTAATTGTTCATTGAGAACTAAGCTACTCTGGTGCAAATTAGCTTGGTAAATTTCAAATTGTTCCAATGCATTCATTAGGCGACCTTTTCTACATAAATGCAAAGGGATTAAATTTACTGTCAAATTGTCATAGCTGTGATCATTATCAATTAGGTGTGTAGCATATTTTGAATTGTTATTTGCAATGTTTTTTTTAGGTAGATGTTCTTTAAATCTATCCTTGAATTTCCTGCCGGTTTGTCCAATATAAAATTTATTGCAATCGCTGCACTTGAGCTTATACACACCAGAGCAATCTTCAATGCATTTTGTTGATTTCGGTCGCAGTTGTTTTTTTATATTATTGCTAGTTTTGAATGACACTGTCACATTATGTTTCTTGAATACATTTTTCAAATAATTAGGCAATAAGTTGGTATATTCCGCGAAAATTAATTTCATTGGTTTTGTTTTACTGTCTCTACTTTTACTCAGGTGTTTGTGAAGTAATTTATCAACTATTTTTGTACTGTAGCCATTCCTGCTTGCTATGTATTTTATTGTTTGCAGCTCTTCGTGATAATGGAGTTCACTCATGGGTATTGTTATTAGACGGTGTATAAATGAATTAAATGCACCCATTTTTTGTGACCATGGATGGTACGAACTAGCGTGAATTACCACATCAGTAGTGGTTGGTTTCCTGTATATTTTAAATTCAAGTTCATTTCTGTTTTTATAATGGTTTAGTCCAGATAGTTAATCCTGTTATTGATTTCCTTTTCAATTGTGAATTGTATATTGGTGTTTAAACTGTTGAGGTAATTATGTAGTAAGTCAAGTTGTCGGGTTGCGCCTTTAAATATTAAAAAAGTGTCATCAACATATCCCTTATAAAACAAAATTGTGTTATAACACACAATGACATTGTGAACCTGTATACCAACATCCCAGTACAAGAAACTTTAAACATTTTGAAAGAAAACCTTCTTCTTTATAAAATCAAACTTCTTTATACTTACGGTAACAATATTTAATACATATC
>JAGFPH010008955.1:0-19231 GCA_018207615.1 Philaenus spumarius
TTTATGATTGTGCTTGAGAGACACATGTATGGGACAACTGTTCAACACAAAAATATGACAAATTAATGTGAATAATGTTATGAAATCTTACAATGTTCCCTCAGAAATTTATCTGAATGAAATGAATGATACATTTCGATGAAGTTTGAATGACATCATAGAACATTAATTTGTATGTAATACTGAAAGACCATATGGTTCAACATTCAATAACTAACTACTTAAGACTATAACATGTTTTTAACTTGCTTTGATAACATTGAGACAACTTAATTATGGTTAACAAAATATTGTTTATTGGGTTTTCTTGAGACTTATTGTGGCAATTGGGACATTGGGGTCACGCACTCGCGATTAGAGTCCATGCTCAAAGTTTATGTGGCAATTGGGACATTGGGGTCACGCACTCGCGATTAGAGTCCATGCTCAAAGTTTATGTGGCAATTGGATGATGAAAAAAAAAATGTACCGGTTTGTCTGGGAAAATGGGTAACACCTTAATGTTCTCAAAGAAAAGTGATAAAACAAGAAACACTGTTGAATTCACATAAAATTTATAGTATTGTTCAAGTGGTTATATCACAGTTCATTGTTCAGACATATTTTAAAGTTTGAAGTCTACTGAAAACAAAGAAAACACTTCTTTATACACCGTCCTCTTCTTCTTCTTCACCATTATTATAATGTCTTGGATCTATGGGTTCAATATATTTCCTTAACGCGGAAATGTGATATGGTCCATATAAATCTTCACCGTTCAAATTTGAAACATGGTAAGTAGCACCTCCTAGAATCTTCTTAATTATGTAGGGACCTTCATAAACTTCAAACAACTTTGCAGTTTCACCATCAATAGCTTTTGATAAAGGGTGAGTTTTGGTGAGTACTTTATCATTAACATTTAATGTTTGTGTTTTGTGTGTTTGATTAAATTTATGGGCTTGCTTGTTTCTCTTACTCTCTATTCTCCTAGCAGCTAATAATAATTTGTATTCATATGGTGTATCATTTACAAAAGGGTTGGTAATGTAATCCTCCCAAAATCGTACATCTTTCTTATCAAGTTGTAATTCATTTGGTGTAAAGCCTGTGGACTCATGATACAGTTCATTGAGACATCTGTTGATATCAGGTATATATTTTACCCATTTCTTATGTTGATTAGAGCAATAAGTTCTTAAACAGCGTTTAATTTCTCTGATTGGCCTTTCTGCCAAGTTGTAACATGGATAATAAACAGGGCTATACACTAGTTGTATATTGAGTGTCTCAAATTTAGTTATCCATTCATTGCTTTTAAATTGTGTACCATTGTCCGATTGGATTCTCTTTGGTAAACCATAAACAGGGAAATGTAGATTAAACAACTTATTGAGTATGACTTTAGTTGTAGCTCTTCGCATAGGATATAGTTTGATAAACTTGGTGAAAATGTCTATCACAATTAATATATATTTAACGTTCCCAACACTGGTCGGTAGGGGTCCTATCACGTCCACAGCTATTTGTTGATTCTTTGACACACATTTTACTCCTTTAGCTACACCCACTAATGGTCTTGTATTAATTTTACATCTCTGGCATATATCACAACTTATTAAATACTTGCGTATGGTTCTATACATATTTTTAAATATGAAATGTTCTTGTAGCAGTTGGAAACACTTCTTTGATCCACAGTGTAAATAATATATATGGCATTCCCAAATAAATCGTCCTACCATGATATCAGGTACTACTATGAGCCATTTATTTTGTAACTTCTGATAAAGTACGTTATTGTGGTATTTATAGTTTTCAGATAACTGTAAATGTTCTGGTGATTCAGGTAGATTTTTGAGTATTTCTATTATGGGTTGGAGCTTGACATCATTTTGTTGTAGTTGTGATAAGTTTCTTAGATCATGTTGTAATTGCGGATCTGGTATTCTATCGAGGAAGTGTATTGTAATTTCTGTAAGATTATTGTTTTGATTCTGTGGGTTATTTACCTTTATGCGGCTTAGTGTATCTGCCGTTACATTTTCAGCACCTTTACAATGTACTATGGTGAAATTGTATTCTTGGATTAACAAAATCCATCGAGCTAATCGGTTATTTAATAAACGACAAGTTTTTAAGAAAGTTAGAGCATGGTTATCTGTGATAATAGTTAATTTAGCACCTAGCACAATATATCTGGCCTTTTGTAAACAGTATATGATACTTAGAAGTTCCTTTTCAGTTGTAGTAAATCTTTGTTCTGCTGGCTGAAGAATTCGAGAAAAGAATATGATGGCTGTCTTCTCCCCGTTGTCTTTGAATTGGTACAGATGTCCTCCAATAGCAAACTCTGAAGCATCAGTTTGCAAATAGAATTCTTTGGAAGTGTCTGGATGATTAAGGGTGTTGGTCTTAAGGAATAATTGCTTAACTTCGTTAAATACTTCTTCTTCTGTTGTTGTCCATTTGAATTTTACCTTCTTAGATGTGAGACGCATTAAAGGTTGAACTGTTGTCGAGAACTTGTCTATAAATTTGTTATAATAATTGATACAGCCTAAGAATGCTTTGAGTTGGGTTCTATTTTTGGGTGGTGGAAAGTTTAGGATGGGTTCAACTTTGCTTTTATCCATCATAAGACCTTCATTTGTGAGTGTGTAACCTAAGAATGGTACAGAATCTTGGCAGAAATGAGACTTTAAGAAATTAATTGTCATATTAGCTGCTTTCAACTTTTGAAATATATATTCTAAATGTGTGATGTGTGTATGAAAGTCAGGTGAAATGACACAAATATCATCTACGTAGATTGCAGTGAAATCCTCTACTTCAGAATCAAAAACTTTGTCAAAAGCTCTAACTAGTGCAGCTTGAGATGTGGATATGCCAAACGGTGTAACTCTATACTGATAAGTTTTTCCTCTAAACTGGAACGCGGTGTATTGACGAGATTCTTCAGATAACGGAATTTGCCAATAAGATGCGGTTAAATCAATGCTACTTATATACTTAGCATTCTTACATTTGGTTAAAATTTCATTCACGCTTCTGTTGCATTCAAAATCTGCTACTATGATGGCGTTTGCTCTGCGTGCGTCTAAACATAAACGAATTTCACCTGTCTTCTTAATGACTGGGATTATAGGGTTAATAAAGGTACTTTTGCTGCGCTCTATTACTTGTAACTCCTCCATACGGTTGATTTCCTTCATCACTTCGTCCTGGTGCATTAAAGGTACTGGATAATTTATGCATTTAAATTCTTGTGGATTTGTAACTTTGAGTTCATGTACATATTTACTGCATAAACCTGGCCGATCCGAGAATACATTTTGGTATTTGTTAAGTAACTTAATTAAATCTTCCTTCTGTGCTATATCAATGTAATTATTGTCGTTTAAAGAGCTAAGAATCATTTCATGGGACAAAGAGTTGTTGCAGTTTATATCGCGCTGAATCGTATGACTGTTACGTATAGAATTATAACCATTACACATGAAATTATAATTATCATTATTTAGCCTTTGGCAATCAGATGCAATTATATTACATAAATATCCTTCACTTGTAACAACACCAAACTTCACTACAATATTTGTATTATGTATATACATTTTAATTATATTATGATCAAAGTTTATTTCCATTTTCAATTGTGCTATCAAATCTACTCCAAATATAACTGGTCTTAACAAGTGTGGCACGACAAGCAGTTGCACATTCATCGTTTGTCCTTCTATGGTAACGGGTATGAAAATAATCCGTTTTAGTCTCTTTGACGGTTCGCCTATAGCGGTTCTTATTATGGTATTATTTACTGGAAGTTCTTCAAAAGGTTTGAGTTGTTCTCGGTTTTCTTTAAACCATTGTTCGGAAATACAGCTAGCATTCGCTCCAGTGTCTATGAGTACATTTGCATTAAGGTTATTGATGTTTACTGATATCTCTGGACAAATAATATTTATTTCATTGTTTATATGGTTATTATGATTTGGTTCAGACATTAGGAAATTTTTATCACACATTATATTGTTGATTTCACAATTGGATGTATTGTTGAATAAATCAGATCCGAGGGTGTTATCGTTGCGCGCTATAAATGATTTATAGAGGTGGTCCTCTCTGTCACCTCGGTGCTCACCTATAACGCTCTGTAGTTTTCCGCATCACTTTGTGTTGTATGGTTGGATGAAGAATTGTGTAGAGCTGGGTGTGTATCTGGATTGGTTGCGGTTTGCTCCCTGATCATCGTACAGATTTGATTTTGTTCTGGTGTGGGATAAGTTTCATTGTTTCGGTTGTAATATGTACTGTGTTGTCTAGGTCTTGAGTCATGTTGATATTGTCGATTATTGTTGTTTTGACTCTGGTTAGGGTTATTAATTCGGTATTGTGAATTGTTGTTCCGCCATGAGTTTTGGTTATTATTATAATTTCTATATTGGCTATTTTGTGTTTCTCTAGGATTTTGATTTCCAGAATAATTTGTTCTCTGGTTATTGGGTCTGTTGTGTCGGGGTTGGTAGGCTTGGTTGTTAATTTGTGGGCTCCGTGGTGGGTTTTGATGTACTCGATTTGGTGGTTGATCTGATCTGATGGGGTTGTGTGACATGTTCTGACTACTATTTCGAGTTTGTCGTTGCGTGTCTCGGATATCCTCCCTTTGTAATAATCGCTCGAACTCCCTGATTGTATTTATGTTCTGGACGTTCCTACTGTCTTGTACAATACCGTCAAATCGTTCGGCGAGTAGTGTCACGATTTCCTCCTCTTGCATCGGTGGGGATATAGATTGTAGTAAGATGACGCGTTCAGTGAAATATTCTGAGCGACTAAGACTTCCATTGATCCGATATTTCTCAGATTCGATACGAGCTTTGATTCCTCGTTGTAGGTCTCGGTTCCAAAACTTTGCATTAAACTCTTCCTCGAACGGTTCCCAACTTGTTATGTCACCCTTGATTAATTGTAACCAACGTGATGCCGGTCCATACAGACTCAACTCTAACAAGTCCTTCAGATGTCCAATGGGATCATTTAAATTTTGTTGTTTTCTCATACTTTTCTCGTAAAATCGTTTCATTTGATTGAGGAATTCATGTGGGTTAGTGGCTCGTCCATTGAAATAAGGAATTTGCCGGTCTATAGCTTCACCTCCTGTACAAATGACCTGTATGGTGTTTCCGGTGGGTACTTGATTTTGACTTTGTTTTTTGAGGTTTACAATCTCCGCTTCACATTGATTTATTACACTAGAATGTTGTTTAATCAGTGGTATTAAATTTTCTTCTGTTGTCTTGTAGATTTTTGCAATTTCCTCACATTCAGAACGAGTTTGTAGGTTGTGAAATTTGATTTTATCTTCTAATATGTTATTGTTCTGTTCCAATTGTTGGTTAATTAATTTGACGGTATTCTCTTTGTAGTTTTCTAGTTTACTTTCAACTTCAGTGTTATGTCGATTAAATGATACACTAACAAATTTTTTCATTTCCTCATTGTTCGTATTTAATTTGTGTAAGGTGTCCTTTTGTAGCATGTTCATTTCAAAATTTTGTTTAACTTGGTTATCCTTTACTGTATTTAATTCTGTGGCAAACATATCTTGTGTCGTCTTGACTTCTAGAATTTGTTTTTCAAAAAATTGTCGACAATTTTGAATTTCTTGTTTGGTTTCATTTAATTTGGTATGAGTTTCATCAAATTTAAGCTTCAGTTCAAGTTTAGTTTCATTTAATTTGGAGTTCATCTCATCCTTGGTTTCATTTAATTTGGAGCTCATATTCATATTCATCTTCTGTAGATAAATAAATATTGTGTTCAAGTCGGGAGTGATTGTATTAGAACGGTCGTTTGAACTTCCCGCTGATAATGTATGAGACTGTGTAGATTGCTTCTCGTTTCCAGCAATCGCTAATGAATTGTTTGCCCCGATTACAAATACGGGATCGTTTCGTGTATTTCCGTCAATGTTCGGTAGACTTCGGCTTCGTTTCACGTAATTGCCGCTCGGCGCTGTTGAAATATAGTCAGGCGTAGACGACAAGAACAACATGGCGGCCGTTTCACTACACGAATGGGATCGTTCATCGCGTTGTACGGTAACGTCATTTTCGGTCTGCAATGTGTTGTTAGAGTTCCTCTCACTTTCCATGTTGATCGGGTATCGTTTAGGGAATCTTAAATTATATGGGGATGTCATTGATCAGGGTTTTATACTAATAAATATCTAATACAAACTTCACTAATCGGCTTACTGTATAGGCTTACTATCGATTTTATTTGATAACAGTTGCAATATTTTAGACAAAGTTTTTATGATTCAAGTTTGTCTGGCCCTGAAGTTGAGCGCCATTGTTATGTTTTTTCTTTATATCTTCTTAATTTAGTTTAATAGATAAATAGATATTTCAATAATATGTGATGGGATTACCCAAAACTGTAAGTAGGCCTAGGCCTAATTTCTATATATAACCTAAATATAGTAAGGACACTATGAAAGAACTTAACTTCATATAGGCTAGTAAATAAATCAGTATTTAATAGTGATTATAGATCCAAATGTTCAAAATGTTAATACATACAATAATTTGGTTTTTAAAATAATACAAATGTTTTAGTTGATTTGCCTCAGGCAACTCTAATATCTACGAGGTGTGAAATTCTTGGGACTCAGACAAACTTGAAGTCATATTTGAATATTAGTTTAATCATTAATTAAGTTTCATTAGAAACAGGCAAAGAATTATTAGTTGAATCTTATAAGTTCAAAATTTAGAATCAGTTAGTCCAATTGAAATGATTAAAATGTTTCTTTCAATAATTATGATAAACAAATGGCATAGTTCATAAAATAGTTCAAATCTTGATGGTACATAAAAAGATCTCACCAAAGTCCAAAAATGTTTTGATCCATGATTTCTTCCTTCAGTGTTGAAACCTCAACATTATTTAAAAATTCCTTAATATAGTGACACTTTTGATGGCTCTTGATATTTTATATTTTATGGCGATAAGGCAGGAAAGCTTTTAATTTATCTTTTCATCCATACATTTAAATATTTTGTAAACCATTACAGTTCCCTCCATCTTGAAAATCATTGTTGCTAGTTTTGGGGTTCACATTACTTTAACCAAAACTTTCCAGCTGTTTTTATTTTTTATTATAATAATTATTATTTTTGATACACAACCACAATTCTCCACTACACACTTGATACCATTTATTTATTTTCCAAAGAAGTGTTGAAATTTTTAGTATATTATGTATTTTATTAATTGTATTATGAATTATTGCAACTGTTATTTACTGACTATTATACAAGTAATATTTACAGTCAAATAAGAGGCTTTTTATTAAATACTCAATTTATGATTGTGCTTGAGAGACACATGTATGGGACAACTGTTCAACAAAAAAATATGACAAATTAATGTGAATAATGTTATGAAATCTTACAATATACAGTAGAGACCCGCTATTCAAAAAATCCGCCTATTTCGAACAGAGTTCAGAAAAAATACCGATTTTTTTTAACATAAAAACAGGAGAAATTGAAAAGACATTCGTGGGAAAACGTACATTTATTGTTATACAAATAAGTTAAATAGAGACATACATAGAGCCTAAGCTTGATGAAAACGCCTGAAACCAAGTTGGAATGAAAGCTGGTTTTGTTTCCTTCACGTTTACCATCCGTTTTGCGGGAAGGAAGTTATCGCAACAAGCATGCGGTGAAAAGGATACCGGGTCCTTCAGAAAGAAGGAAGGATTAGATACAATAGCTAGGCACTAATAGTGTTGTTGCCACCTGCCAGTTGCGTTTATCCGTTTTTCTCCTCCGTTTTCGTTATCTCGAACAAATTTTATTTTTTCTCAACCTTTTTCAAGACGATGCGCGGTACTAACGGACAGATTGCGGGATGACAAAACGGACAGTTCGAATAACCTATCCCTTCCCTTCAGCTTTTAGAAGAAAACAGAGTCATAACGCAATGGAAGGAAAAAAACGGATGGTATAAACCTACACTAAGGCGAGGTCAAGAGCATTTGCCGCATCCACGTTATAATAAAAGAGGATTTTATTTTAAATAATTTTATCAAATTTTCAATTGTCTATCTCAAAGCTGAAAGAGCACTACAAATATCTCACTGGTTCAACTTATAGGCTAGGCCTATTCCAACAATACAATAACTATAAGCTTTTAAATTATAACAAAATCTGGTTTATTTAAACAATATATTGCATCTCCTTTTACATTTAAATCATATATACAATCGTATTATTACATATCAAACATTGCAATTATTTTATAATTACTAATTATTAGATCTCTTAAACTCGGGTCAAAAAGGTTTGTGGCTAATTAAGTATGCAATCTGTAGCAAAATGAATCATATAATTAATGTAATAAATATTTAAAATTGCTAACTATTAAAGTATAAATTTCAAATAAATGTTCAATTTCTAGTTATGGTTCTTAATTTCTCATAATTTAACAATTTGGTAAGTCTATATTGAACACTGTAGTTTTTGGTAATTGTTCTTTAAATGTACTTTAATAAATATGGCCGATACTACCTTCCCAGGAGCTCAATTGAAACATTAATACTTCCTTAGTTTATTTAGAATAGATATTATTTCAGTTCTTGAAATTCGTGATAGAAATTATTTCTGCTTTCTTCTTAAATGGATTTAATGATTTATACTGTCTTTATTTTAATGTACGGTGGAATTATTTTTAGAGCCTCTTAACAAAAACATCTGTATCATACAATGGTCAACTAAAAAAGTAAGAAAAAGGCTTGGTTCTTCTTCAAAATGGACCCGCGACACTGTGCACTGCCTTACTGAGTAGCTTTGCTATACGTTTTCCACTATTAGTCTTATTTAAGCCAATGTTCTTTTAATAAAATCAATAAAGTAAACTTTTATGCCACTTGTGTAATCGTTTTTTACCAATGTTTATAATTATTTAAGTCTTTTATGCCTTTAAAATGTCCAAAATATTCATTTTTTAGAAAAATATAAAAGTACGTTTACGGGTGATGATGTACGCATTGGAAACAGCTGTGTTTAATTCTAATTCAACTCTAATCGATTGTCCTTGCAGTCTGAGTAGGTTATATCACTGTTTTCACTTTCTATTTGCTTTGTTTACACATTTATAATATTTCAACATTGTTTTAACACTTGTTTTTCAAATAAATTACAATGTTTCTTAATCTTAATTATACTAAATCTAGTAATACATACGCATAATTATACACGCTAATAGATTTGAATAATGAAATATGATTGCATACTTTTCAATTTTTTGTAACTACATTTTAGCCTAGGCTTGTCGATTTATTTTTATAAAAGAAATAAACGGTATCAGGAAACTGACACATACTTTCTCCCTCATTATAGGAACTTAATTTTTTATTTTTAAGAGTAATTTTCCCATAAAAACCCTTAAAATAACGGAAAAACCAACTTTTCTCAAAAACGGCTCGAACGATTTTGATCAAAATTTTACAGTTTATAGTACTTTAGGTCCCTAATAAACTATAAAATTTTAATCAAAATCGTTAGAGCCGTTTTTGAGAAAAGTTGATTTTTCCGTTATTTTAAGGGTTTTTATGGGAAAATTACCCTTAAAAATAAAAAATTCACAAAAATGAAAAAAACGCCTGGAGATACCGTGGATTAATACCTCCATACCAAATTTCATCAAAATCGGACGACTGGTTTAGGCTCTAGGTCTGATAACATCCACACAGACACACAGACACACAGACACACACACAGACATCACTCCGAAAACCACTTTTTTAGGTTCAGGGGGACCCAAAACGGATATTTCCACCAAAAACTCAAACTCGAAAATTTTGACGAATACAATACTTTCTCCATATACTATGGTATAGGGGGAGAAAGTAAAAAGGTAAGTTAATTTCTATTTAGCCTTATTTATTGATATTATATAGTTATTTACTGTGTTTAATTATTACAAATTCTGAAGTTAAATTACTTTCATTAGGTAGGCTAGTTCTTGCTTTAAGTACAATTTTGAGGTTATATTTTCCCAACTGGGTTAAAATGTTATAACGTGTGATATGAAATCAGTTTCAGCGTTCACCTCTTTCTTCCGAGCAGATCAGCGCTGTGCGCTGTACAGAACCGACTTTAGTAGATGTCCCCACAGTTAATTTATGCCATAACAAGTCAATACGTTGATATTATTCATAAAATCCGCCTATTCCGAATTCCCGCCAAACGGAACAGTGTTCGGTCCCAATTAGTTCGGAATAGCTGGACTCTACTGTATATATACTATACACACATAAATAAAACAAAACAAAACTTATGCAAATTTTTTGAAAAGGAAAACCTTATTATCATTCATAGTTTTCACTCATAAAAATAAGTCGAACTTTTGGAAAACGTTCTACAAAACTTTCTTTTTTACTTTATAATTCAATTGGTTTTTGAATAGTACAAAATATGTGCTTACTTGAATAAATACAGAACAAAACGACAAATCTAATGTTGCATATAGTTTTTTTTTTTTTAACTTAAAGTGACAGAGAGTCAGAAGTCTAAATAAAAAATCTAATAGTTGTGTAATTCTTGATTAAACTTAAATCAAATTTTAAAAGTGCTTTGCTTCGCCTGGGTTTAGTCTAGCGTTACTATAAAATTACTTATTGGGGAAATGAGGGATTTTATTATTATTGTTTATAGTAGTGTGTATTTATAACAATGACGAAGTTGGGTACAACAGATATTATTCCATATATATGTGATTGTTTTGTAAATATGTTTGTGGCAAATACAATATTTGTATGAAGAATGCATATTAGGAAATTAGATAGTAAAGTAATTTTAATACCGGTCTTTTCAAATAAGTAAGAAATCTAAAGCACAAGAACGTTTGTTGCAAGCAGGCTTTATCTTATATTTTAAATACAGTAGAACTGAATAATTCAAACATCTTTAATTCGAAATTACCGTTAATTCAAAGTTATGGATATTTCGAAGTCAACTTCTTTAATTAAAAGTTTTTGTATCAACACTAAAAATAAAATCTTGTACTGTGAAAGGGATCGCTGAATAGGTCACTACCCAGATTAAATGCCTAGCCGCTATTGTTTGATAGCGCATGTTCTAATTCTATGCACGCTATCACCTTCCTAGAATTGTCTAGGTAGTCTGTCGATCGAAGCTCTGCTCAGTCTCGATCTGTTGTTACAGCAGTGTGCTCTGCTTGTTGCAGTCATTTGTGTTTTAAAAAAAGTGATTGTTTGTGCAAGTGATCACAATGTCATTGGAGTAAATGTTCAGTACAAGACATTAAACTTTTTTGAAAAAGTTGCTGTTACTCGTGAGGTGGAGAAGGGTGCAGGCCTGCAGAATATGTCCGAACGCCCGAACGAGGTTCAGGGGAAATTGGGATTGAGCTGGGGAAATTTAGGCCGGGAAAAAATCCACCAAAAATATCGTACGGCCGAGCCGCCGATATGATATTTTTGTGCCAGTTGATGAATGGCAGTTTCCTGATTCTTGACCGGCGTTGACATTCGTTGGGTATTAAAAAATTATTATTATGATACCAGTATGCAAATTTTGATTAGTTTCATACAAATTATATTATTCAAGCGATTAGAATTAAATCATATTAAACCAAATTATACGATACTTAATGTATAGGTATTACCGATGTTTTTTAATTTTCTTTTACCAAAATTCGAAATCAGTCTTTATCAGTAAAATGCGTACAATGTGATGTGCGTACTCATTTATTACTTCGGCTAGCATTAGAATGCCGAAGTATTAAAATGATGCGATGATTTTTTTTTGTCAGTTTTCCTTTGTGCACGGTATAAGCACTCACAGACGTCGTAGAAAACTTCTGTTGGTACCAAAATCTTCGTAATTTTATTGCGGAGAGTTGAAAAGCTTTTGAGCTTTCTCGTGTGCTCACATTGGGTCAAAATTTTGAAAACATTGGGTCAAAATTATGAAAGTACAGTGTGGGGCTATCGTTTTATATGTTTTTGGGTACGAAAAACCCTATTTTGCAAGTTAAAAATTCATAACGCGTCGTAGTCACGTTTTTGGATCAACATTTTGAAAATTCAGTGTGGGGTATCGTTTTATATGTTTATATAGGCCCGTGTTACACTGTAAAATATTTTATAAAATATGTTTTATAAAAGATGGTATCCACCTATTATAAAAGATTTGAAAAGTGGTTCTCTTTTATAAAACACTTTGGACTTATACTAAAAGGTAAAAATGTATGTAACATTTTATAAAAGGTAAAATGCCAACCTCTTAAATGTTATAAAAGAAATATATTATAAAAGATGGCCCATTACACTATCACAGATCTTTGTCAGAGAACTTTTATAAACATATTTTATAAAATATTTTACAGTGTAACATGGGCTTTAGGCCTACTTTTAAACATAATAAAATAGCAATAATCAAGTTGTATTTTTTGTTTATACCTTTTGGGACCATCTGAAGATATTTCACTGTAGATATTTAATTTCACCGTAGTTAATTAAGTAAAAATAATGCTATTATTATTTTTTTGAAGATTTATATTGGAATTTATAATGAATATAATAAAAAATATTAAAACATAAGGTCAATAAATATGTTGAAATAGATAAACAAACTGTGTTAATGTCTGGCGCATCTGTAGCGAATAGCGATCAATTTTGGGGAAATTTTTAGTGAAAAAAAGTGTGATCTGGGGAAATTTCGTGTGCTAAAACATTTTCTGCACCCCTGGAAAGGTGTTAAGAAGAAATGTGACATTGCTATGGAGGAGTACGGGATAGCACCCACCAGTGTCTACTTTTTTGAAAAATAAGGAGAAAATACTAGTGCTTTGAGTGGAAATAGAAAGACCGGCAAAAGAGCCAGAGAACCAGATGACCCTGAAGTGGTTTAGGCAAGCTTGGGACAAAAACATTCCATTATCTGGGCCATTGTTGGGTCCAGACGAGTTCTAGTTGGTTGGATGGAAAGAAACAACATCTCCTTCAAGTCTGTGTGTGGTGAAAGTGCGAGTGTAAATCAAGAAGCTGCAAATGTTTGGAAAGACAATGTTGTAAAATTAATTGAAGAAACCCAGCGAAAAACATTTTTAACTTAAACGAAATGGGGTTTTTTTTTAATGTACCCCGGACAAAATGTTAACTTTTAAAAGAGATCGTTGCAGTGGGCGAAAAAACAGTAAGGAAAGACTGACTTTATTGGTTGGGGCCAATATGGATAGCAACGAAAAGTTACCGTTACTGTTTTAAAAACATAAAGTCCAAATCAAATAAAAAAGCTTGGATGACAGCCGAGCTGTTTAAACATTGGCTGTTCAACAGCTTCTCCGTCATTACAACTTCTATAATCAAGATCTGTAAAACCAAACTGGACAGACCGAAGCAGTCCATATCAGCATGGTTCTATTTTACAATACAGTAATTATTGAAATAAAAAAATAGCTAATGTATTTTATATTTAAAAACTTACATCCTCATCACCATGCTCTTCTATAGGTTCCTCAACAACTTCCTGCTTCACCCTGTAATCACCAACTTCATGTTAATAATCAAATACTTAAACGTATCAAGAATTTTTAATACATTTGTTTAATTCAATTATGTCATAAATTGACTTACAATGATTATGATATCATTAATACAATGATTATGGAGTTGTTCTTTTAATCGACTTCCAGCCAAGAGTAATGACATAAATGCTAAAAAGTAATGTAAAAGCTAGACTTTTCTCAAAACTGCCGACAGGGACTACTCTCAAGCAATGTCATTCCTCCTAAAGGCAATGCTTGGCCTCACGTTGCGGCGAGGACATCACACTGGATGGGAATTACTGGATCATCCACGCTATAATCCATATTTAGCACCCTCAGACTTTCATCTTTTTTTAAAACTTGAATTTCTTGGTAGAAAGCGATTGAAGAATGGTGTGCTGAAAGAAACTGTTTGTGACTGGTTAAATGGACAAGTGTCAGAATTCTTTGATGCCGATATCTAAAAGCTGGTGCAACAATTTAACAAATGTTTAGATTTTAATGGTGACTACGTAGCAAAATTAAACGATTTTCTTATAAATAAAGTTTTTCTTGTTCTATTACAAAACGGTTTTTACTTAGAAAGCAACCTTCGTACATTATATAAAAACAAAAACAGAAGAAGACAATCTCTAGTGTAATTATAAAAACAAAACAATACAATACATTTTACACTAAAACAGAGTTAGCTTTACAACTATTCATCTTATTCACTTTTTCATACATTTTGCACTTTTATGATTTTTGGCAATGTCAAAAGAAAGTGATTGGTTTTTCAAAAATAATTTTTGTTTAAATATAGGCCTAGATAAAATAAATTAATACATTAAAACAACAAGTGATGAAGAAATCCAAAACACAGCTAGTGTAAATTTTCTTGTTGCTATTTCAAACAAACAATAATGTGGATTATAAGTAACACATTTCAGATCTTCCAGATTCTTTGGCATAAGCTTGTTTTGCTCTCCAAATGACTTTAAAGGTTAACAGTTTAGAAACTATGAAATCAATTTACTTTTTCTGTTCCCAATTGAGGTGTCCATCTGGTAGAACTCTGCCAAATCTTTTTAAACAACTCTGATATTGAAAAACGAATAATTAGAATAATGGTTCATTAAAAATTGAATCAATAATCTGAACATTTTTTAAAAACTATCAATTGTTTATAAAAATGAAATATTAAATTTTAAAAATCGAACCAAAGAATGTTTGAAATAAAACATCATCATGTATATCATGAGGAAAACAGTAACACAATATCCTGTGTGTGCAAAGATTATAAATTTAGAATGTGGTGTTATCAGTTTACTTTGAAACTATTTTTATAAAGCCACATGCTCAGATGGAGTAGTATGGTATATATATTTTATACCTCATATATGCTTACATTGTTCAATATGTCTGAAAGTATTGTATTTGATGAAATTTTAACCCTAGAACCGGCAGATCGCACGCGATCACTCCCGGCTATGACAACACATTTGTAACAAGTGATTGTATTGAATATTTGACCCACTAAAAATCTTCCAGTCTCAAAAAGACAAACACCATTGGAAAGGTAATGTTTCAAACTTTAATTTTTGTATTTACAATTTCTTTCTAAACCGTATATTTACATACGTAATCATCGTTACAGTTTATTAGTTTTCTACAAATCAATCGGCGCCCGAATATTCATACAAAACATAACGAAATAACTCAACTTTCGTCAATATCTACAGTCCGCCCAGTAGGTATTCTTAGTTAAACCTATATATCGATGGATTCATCACAATTTCCCTTATCCAAAACTTCCATCCAATCAAAAATCGGACAAATAGGTAAGAAGTTATGGAGCGGTTTGTATACCCTTGTAATTGGTCAGTTTTCCAACCAATAAACAGCCTTACTTATTACACGGGATATCTGTGTGACCACAATCTATTTTTAGAGATATTTTGGTATCTTTGTAAAGATAATGCTTCAAGCTACCTTTCCCTGTAAACGAAATATGTTTTGTTTTAACAGTTTGTTGTGTAAGGCCGTGGGAAAGTGACTGTTATTACGTTCTCATCCTACATTTGAATTTGAAACCTAACGTACTTTTTAACATGGGTAGACATAGGAGTTTTCGCGGTAGCTTGTATGGACGGGAGGTTTCTATATTTGTTCTCACTTTTGTTATTCAAATAATTCTAAGTCAAACATTTTTATGAAAAGATAATTTACAAGTATACAGTTCAATTACTTGATTTATTCTCTACACTTTGTTATAATAATATTTCATTTTTGGGCAAAGCATATATTAGTAAATTTCGTTTCAAACTTGGCATAGTTTTGAGATAGCAGTCTTGTTGATAGCAGAAATTTGAAGTTGATAAATATTTTTATAAATTTCTATTTAGAACTAAATTACAAAACTTTTTCACATTTATGGAAAAAATTACAAAAAATGTTTACTACTTTTTATGTAGACCTAAAGTTGAACTTTTACCTTTCGTAACTGAACATTTTTTGTTTCTTGAGCTAATAACTTTGTAAATTTTACATCTATAATTTTTTTACTAGCTTATATAAATTCTTTGAACCTTTCTCTACCAAAAAGCTGTGGATTGGAACACTTTTGAATTGGGGTTCATTTACTATTTTTGGCGAATTTTTGAAAAAATGCTTGCGAACGCCAAAAAATCCATTTTTGTTAACATTGTCAATTCTAGGGCTAATGAATTTTGTGCACAAGTATGAGTTTATGAATAGGGCAACTAAAATGCATGCTACAGCCTTGCTGTACTATGTATGGCAATGAAAGAGGCAAACCAAACAATAAAACTTACCTGATGTCGAGAGCTAAATAAGTCAGAACTATGGAAGTACTTATACCTCAGTGCAACAATACACCGTTGTGGAGAAACTTGATGATTGTTCAGTGAAATTAGAACTTTAAATAGTCAACAACCAGATTTTGACTTGGAAATATTTAGAGAATAATATCAATAACATCAGATTAAATTGTTTTTATGATAACTACATTTATAATTAATTTAAAACATCTTAACACCACGCGGGAAAAAAATTATTCACAAAGAATACTTATTCAAACATCATGCAATCCTAAATAAATACATGTTACTGCAGTTTTTGAGAAAAATTTTAAAAATATTGTAGGTGTAGTTAATTTGAAGTGAACTAAAAGATAGGTTTTATATTCAAATAGACATGATACATATTTCTTTGTCAATTAAAATAAAATGTCATATAATCTGTAACAATAGGTAAATGTTAAAAACTATTTTGCAACCAAATATCCTAACATCATGCTTAAATTTAAGCAAAAGAGTTTCAATAAACTATCACAACAACAAAAATATGTAGACTTACGCAATAAACAAGTTATGGAAAACAATAATAGGTCTTCTAAATATAAACTATTTCAACTAAGCCAGCAGTTGAAGTTCACTAATAAACTTCCAACAGACTACTGTTCGCGCCAATTCTATCGCGATCGATAACGTAGAGGCAGGGTTTAACGTTAGGCGGTCTTTGCTCAGCGTTTTAGGGACAAGTGTTGGACAAGAAAAAAAAATTGTTATCTTGGCCTCTGCTCGAATATTGGTTATTAATCGATCATCACATAACCTAAACGTTTATTCTATGTCGTTTTTGCCGCGATTATCGATCTCCTTGTTTGTTTATTTGTTATTCAACATTTAAGATAGCTGGTCAAGGACAGTGACCGATTTGTCAGAAAGGAAACCTATTTTAGTCACTAAAAATAGTAACTTTTCATCATGCAACTTGTTTAGTGAGAAGGAAAAAAGTGTTTCAGAAATATAAAAATTAATTTTTTCATAAAATATTTTATTATTTTTTTTTATAAAGGGACTAAAATTGTCCTATTTTGTGACTTTGACCCGTATTATTGTGTCTAAAACATTTGTAAACCACTTAATTTTGTTTGTAAGGATATAGACAACAAATAACAAGCAACAAATATAGGCCTTCCCATTGAAAATTTGTCAAAAATTCTTGTTTTTCCGGTTTTTTATTACAAATTTGTATTTTTTTCAATAAATAAAAACTAAAAAAATATACTTGAAAATAAAAATTTATGTTTTATTTCACACCAATCTATACTTTAGTCATAGAAGAAACTACAAAAAAAAGAAATCAGCCTTTTAGAACTGACAGAAATACTTTTTTTGGAGTAAACAAATTAAAGTGCAATATTCACTTAAAATTAAATGGAGCTGATAGCAACACTAGGTCCCCAGTAATTGGAGTGGAAAGGGTTTTAAAGAGCTATTAAAAAAAATTAAATAGTATACCCATGGACTTATAGTTCTTTTAAATTTGGTGATTTTGTAATTTTTATCTTACCCGCCATTTTTCCAATATGGTGGCCAACTTTAATTTTTGAAACGGAAACACCATACTTTTGCGATGTTTTAGAATAGAATATGCAAGTTAAGACATTTTTATTCTTTCATCTTTTTTTATAAACTCAACGGTTTTCGAAAACCGTTTAACATGTGAAATTTCTTATGTCAAATAAGATTAGATGAACATTTTACAACATTGTGTTAAATAAAATAGCAATAAGATTTTTAATAAAACAGTTGTATACGAAAATAAGTACAAGTAAAATGTTTTATTTAAGTATTCTGTGAGCAGTCAAATGGTGAAAAATTTAACGGATAAACAACCGATTTAAGACCATTATTCTAGTCAGTATGCCACAGTATCTATGAAAATGACTTCAACAAATACCCAAATGAAACATTTTACTTGTCTGTTACTTATTTTAACAGCTGACACACTTATATCAATCGCCTTGTATTGTACATATAAGCGGAAGATGGGTTATAGCTAAGTAGCCTACAGTAGTTGATAATTTTAACCAGGTAACTGTTTTATTTGCCCAACCTGTTTTCAACAGTGTACGTTATTATATAATTGATGTTTAATTAACTCCATTTAATGTAACTTTTTACAGAGTTTTAACATAAACTTACCAAACACAAGCAATCTCTTGTTCTTCTTTTAAACTGTCCTTGGCTTCATCTAATCCATCATCATTTGAATCTGTCATTATTATTTCATGTATTGATGTTTCTACACTTTTCCCTTTTGTTCCACCAATACAACTTTCATCATCTACCCCTTCCTCTTCTTTTCTTTCGATTTCACCACATTCTTGATTACTATCCAACTGTTCCACTTGATTTTCCATTATTGAAAACTAAAACAAAAATAGGACTTTTAGTATGCCTAATGTATTTTTTGTTATACGTTTAGATTTTGGTGTTTCCTACATAACTCTAATTTTTGGTTTTTTGTTGTCTTTACTTAAAGCCAGTTAAACTAGTAAAGACGGGGTAAACAGCGTATAGCACAAGTAAATCGATAGCCAGGTCGACTGTAGCAGACTAGGCTGATGCTTTTAGCCTTTAGGCCACCCCACCATTCCTTAAATAACTTTAAAAACATTTTAAGTACAATTTCTTTAAATAATCTGGAGAAGAATGAGTTTGATTCGCACATCAAGAGTTATGTGCCAGCCATCCGAGAAGTTTTACAAAAATAATATTAATAGGGGAGAGGGGGGTACATTTGAACGTTGGGTGGATTTGAACAGACTTCATAGTATGATAATTACATTATTTAGGAAGAGGAATTATTTTTT
>JAGFPH010008955.1:35485-50937 GCA_018207615.1 Philaenus spumarius
CGTTTTTGGATAACCTTTTCTAATATTTTGGACAAACTTGGTAGGAGTCTAATCGGTCTATAACTTGAAGGATTATTTGCTGGTTTCCCGTGTTTATGGATGACTATAACTTCGGCATGTTTCCAGTAAGATGGAAAATGGCCTATATTAAGACAAGCGTTAAATATTGCGACTAATAAATCTAAAGCTTTGCTTGTTAAATTTTTTAAAATTACATTTGTAATAACATCATGACCAGGAGATTTTTTATGTGGCAGTGATTTAATTAAGTTATTTATTTCCGAAGAAGATACGGGTTTTCTTGGGAGTTCTGCAGTGCTAATTTCTTTAAAGCAACTAGTAAATTCTTCTACTTTAGCACTTGTATTAGGCTCATTAATTTGGTTAGGAGAAAAGGAATTTTGAAAAAGATTTGCAAAAATTTCACATTTTTCTTCGTCACTTTGAAATAGTTGACTTTGCTGCTGAAGAGGAGGAATTACTGTTGATTTACTCAAAATCTGTTTAGTAGCTTGCCACATATTTGAATCACCTGGATTTATATTACTTAGATATTTCTGGTAAGAATCAAACTTTAACTGATCCAATTCTGATTTTACTTGTCTTGTTAATTCATTTAAACGTTTGCGCATCTAGGGCAGTCGATATCTTTGCCACTGCCGACGAGCTTTATGTTTATCTTTTATTAGGTACAATATTCGAGCTGGAGGGTGAAGGTAATTTGTATTTTTAGGTTTAAAGGGTTTAGCTATAGCTAGTTGTACTGACTTTTTAATTGTAAAGGTTAAATGATGCACCACTTCATCAATTTGTTCAACAGTAGTTAAATGGCTGGGTGTGGTTAGAGACTTATCAAGCTCGCATTTGAAGGTATCCCAGTCTACTTGTCATGTTATTAAGACTTCTCTGTGAGAATTTAATTTGGGTTGTATGAAAAATGTTAATATTACTGGAAGGTGATCCGAGTCTAGTTCTGTAAGCGTCTGATGAAATATTGGTTGCATGAAATTTTTGTATAATACAATATCTAATATATCAGGCTGTGAATGTAGCTGGAACGGATAAAAAGTTGGTTCATTTGGTGCCGAAATATTAACAGAGCTGTTTGATATGTAATTCAATAAACGATTTCCATTTGGATTTGTGGCTCTGCAACCCCAATGCTGATGTTTACAATTAAGATCGCCTAGCAAGAGTGTAGGCACATCGTCATTAAAGATGATTTGTAAATCATTACTTAAAAGTCTCCGATTTGGTGGTTTATAAGCCGAAATAATATTTACTGTTGAGCCATTTTCAACTTTTATTTTTATAGCTACTATTTCAATGGATATAACAGGTGGTAATATAATTTGATTGTGATCAAGTGTCCTTTTAATGAAAATTGCAACACCTCCAGAGGCAGTTGGTAATAACCGATCTTCACGATAAACACAATAGCCACCAACTTTAAAATTTAGTGATGGAGTTAAATGTGTTTCTGTAACGCATGCAATATCAATATTATGCCTGGCTAGAAATGAGATGAAAGTAGATTGTTTTAATTTTAAACCATTTGCATTCCAATTTCGGATGGTTAAGTTTTGAAAAGTATAGTTTTTAAATTTATTCATTGTGTAAAACTTAAGAAATAATTTTATATATAATAGTCTTGATATACGGTAGGGCATGAATGATTTAACTAAATTCAGAATGATGTCTTCTAGGGAACCAGAACTCGACTCAATATTTGTATCTGGTTCATCATCATCTTTTCCCAATTTTGTTATTTTGGCATAGGATGAGGTAGATGGTTTATTTTTAACTTCAGGTTCATTATGAGGACTGTGATTTTTATGGCTAGTTAATTTAGGCCAATCGTCACTATTAATATTTATACTCGTATGTACACCTGATGTTTTATTTGATGTAGGTCTTAAATTTTTATTTTGTTGTTTCTGGTAGCCAATTTTGTTTTTTATATTTTGATAATATTGACAACCACGAAAGTTTGCTGAATGGCTTTCACCACAATTAATACATGTTGGAGGTACATCTTTTTTATTTGGGCACATTGTATAATGGTGTTGACCTGTGCATCTCACACACCTAGGGTCCAAACGACAAAAATTTTTGGTATGACCGAACCTTTGACATCTTGTACATTGAGGGATGTTTTTTGATTTTCTTTTTGGTTCAACTGACACAATAGAGTGGCAAAGCTTATTAAGTTTAAATATTTCATTGCCATTTTCGCTGTTTTCTACTTCTGCTGAACATAAGGGAATAGGTGATTTGTCTTTGTTTAGTAACCTACAAATATTTATGACGGGATAATTTAGGTCAATTAGTTCCTTTTTAATTTCTTCGTTTGTAAGCGAGTAAGGTACATTTCTAATTATGACTTCTAAATTTTTGTCTTGAGTGGCTTTAAAAGTGTGGTATTTAATACCTGAGTTGTCATAAAATTTAGTTAAATTTCTGAAATCTTCAATACTTTGAGTGTTAATTTTTAATGTGTTTCCTCTCACTTCTGTAGAGAAATCACAGCAAACTATAGTTTTTAAATCTTTTATTATTTCTTGACGGTTATTTGCTTCTCTAAGAAATATTGGTGGAATTTTAAGTTTTTGTTCAGGCCTAACGGTTGAGTTTAACTGACTAGACTCTGCATCCATATCAGTGTTTTCACATGTAGCATATGTATGATCATTTTCATCAAGCTTAATAGTTTCAAATCTATTTTTCGAATGTAGTTCATCTAAATCTAGTACATACCGTTTTGCAGGCTGAAGTTTACTAACAGAAATCGCCTTTCTCTTACTTGGTAGTATAAAACCTTCATCTGCCGTCTGCTTTTCCATTAATTCAAGAACATTTGATTGCATATTTACAGGATTATTTACAGTATTATTATTTGTTAAGTTATTTACACATGGGCTAGTATGTACCGGTATATCCTTTTCATTATTAACTACATTTAAATTAGAAGGCTTAAGCCTAACTATATTCATTGTTGTAGGCTTAAGGGTGTTATAGACGGGGCAAGTAGAAGAAGCAAGTACTTGCCGCAAGTACTGGCGAGGTTACTACTTGCTGCAACAAATACCTTTACATGTGGCAAGTACTTGCAGCCAGAGAATCAGAAAGTACTTGCCACCAGTATACTTTGAGCACCGTGGGAGTACAGATCAGTGCAATATTTTACAAGTAAATATATTTACTTATTTATCATTTTAAAATGTCAAATACCGACGAAGAATTTAATGAAGCTTTTATTGAAGTAACTGACGAATGTGTTGTGATTTTGAGCAAAAAATGTTATGTAAAAACCTGATGACCACATCAAAGCCTTATCAAATTCAATTCATTGCAAAAATTTTAAATTACTTTTAAACAATCTCAACACTACTAATTAACTCATAGGCTACACCGCACTTTGTTTATACGAACCCGTCACTTATCAAATACGCCTCCGTAAACATTATTCGTAACTTTTTATAGGCCTAATCGTTAAACGGTCTAAAACTTTGTATAGGAACCCATTTTTTTTTATAGTTTGTTCATACATATATTGTTTATATTATGTAGGATACATTTTATTAAAATAAATTGAACATTTTAAAAGAAATTAAATTTTTACCTAAGACATGTACACTTTCAGATATTGAAAACGCGTGTTCAGTAAAACCCCATTTTCTCTAAAAATATTTAACTGATTTTAATAAAATTTATACCACATATAAATAATATATGTATAAACTAACAATACAAAAATGAAGTTTCTGCATTAATGTTTAGACCGTTTAACGATTAGGCCTATAAAAAGATACGAATAATGTTGACGGTAACGAATTTGACCACCTCCAACGCGCGCGCCCTTGAGTGAAAATTTGGCGAGTTTGTGCGCGCGCTAACAAAAAACCTGTCAAAACAATTCATAAAATGACCCTAAAGAAATTCTGTAATAATTGAAAAACTTTTTTTCATAATGAGTATAAACATATGTACTCATACTCAGATTATTTATAGCAATGAGAAGTCGCGTGTAAACAGGCGACAGATCCCATCCGGTATCGCTTCCAGTGGAGGCCGGCCGTATAGTCTAATTGCATCGTATCAAAGGTTAATTATACTCTAAAAATATATGAAAAATTATATTTTTACTTTTTCCACTTGATTTAGATTCCATGATGCCATTCATGCCTAGCCTATAAGTAGTTTTTACATTTTTAATTTTTGCACGCAAAAAGTTCAAGGCCATGACCGATTAGTTCCTCAAGCAATTTAGCCATTGCTATTTCTCTTTTATTTTTATTCAGAAGTTCCACAGAAGTTCTTAGCTCTGATATAGGCTATATCTATTAACTTTATTATGTCACTTGGAGACCACTTGACATATTTCTTGACGATGGTAGCAATTTGTTTTGCATCCATTGTCACAACTACAGCCTTCACAAGTGAAAAAGACAATGAATTGAATTGATTGACACTTGCCTGTATCGGCAAGTGCATGTTTAGGCAGGCAAGTTCTGGCCGCAAGTAGATCACGTGACCTGCTACTTTCCTCCTCGCGGCAAGTAAAATCAAACATGTTTGATTTTACTGTCGGCAAGTGGCCCTGAATGGGAAAGTAACCTTATAGACATGGCAAGTAGGAGGCAAGTTACTGGCAGCAAGCACTTGCTACACCAACTTTCCGTTCCTACTTGCCCCGTCTATAAGCCGCTTTATGGCCTACTAGGGTTATGCCTAGGTCGTCGATGTTTAAACCACAAATATGTACACTTACTAATTAAAGTTGTTAAAATAATTATTAAATTATAAAAATATTGACACTTTAAACAAAACTGAACTCAAAAAAGAATTATTTTAACTGAAATAAATAAATAATTCAAAAAAATATCGGAGCAAAATTGAATTTGTTAACTTTAAGTCACAGCCCACTTGATCTCTCTCACAGAACAAAGAACTTAAACTAATTACAAATATCAAAATTTGCTAAAAATGTTAAACATATTATTAAAGTAGAATTTTTCACCTTGATATGCAACATATTGAATTATATTATATTATATTTTTTACACCTCAGGCTTACTTTAAATAAATGGTATTTTGCACTATTCATTTTTTATTTATTTCTCGTTTTCATGTATTAAAATATAAGTTTTATTTGAAACAAATAACTAACGTTATAGGGTAATATTATTCATACCCTGGGGTTATTGAATAATGTAGGCCTATGGCCAAAGAACCTGTATATAGGCCTACTTTCATAAATCCTTTAATTTGAACTACTGTATATTTTTCTATATTTATTCTAGATGTCTCTTTTCAACTTACAGAAAATACTTTTTAACAGATAACAAACACCTGTCGTAATCAGTAGTCTAGTCTCTAGTCTAGTAAGTGTGTCCGGCCAGAGTATGAACTATGAATGCGAGTAGTGAGTTGACGAACGCTACAGTTGCAGGGCCGGGCAGAGCGGCTGGATGGGTTGTGCTGGGGGGGGGAGGTGCGCTACGCGGCGGGGGGAGGGGACCGGAGCGTGAGAGAAATAATGATAATATCTTTAAAAAACGATTCCGATACGACCATTTGACCGAGTTAATATCTGAAAACGGCAAAATTCTTTTAAAATTTGTATTTACAAAATGACTACCTGCGATTTAAACAAAATATTACAGCAAAAAAAATCTGTATAAAACTTTTTTATAAATAATTTTTTTTTAAATCATCACAATAGCGTGAATTTTTTATTCATATCATTTACAAAATAACTTACAAAACAAAAATCGGATAATAATTACGGAAATTATTCGTAGTACAAATTTGCCGCAGAGGTGCTGCCATCTATCGGGCCAAAAAAACAACTTTTTCAGGGATGTTTAGCCTTAACTTTGTGTCCACGCTCCGATCAGCCAATCGGATGGCTGTTTCAAATCGATTAGCCACGCCTACCGCTTTGTTTTCTTGCAAATACGTGGATTTCATGGTTTATTTTGCTTGTCTCTATAAATTATTATTTAAAGTTGTCTAAAAGATTGAAGATATGATTTGGATAGCTTGATTCTTCAAGAATCCTTAGGTGTCCTTAATTTCTTTTTACATACCCGGTATTCTTGATCAGGAGATACTTGAAAAATTTCGGCCCTATGTAACGGAGTTTCGTCGCTTTGGTTATAGGTAAATTCTCCTGCAAAAGTATAATTTTGGTTTCGTTTCCAATATTTGAGCAGTTCTATTGGGCTTTTTGGATGAAATAAATTATTTTTATTGTGGCAGTAATGATTTTCATTGGTTAGGCCACTTTTGGAGTTGTTATTTAATTAGAAATATTGTTTGTATTTGTGTAGTTCTAGGCCGAGTTGTAGTTTCTTGGTTTTGCCGCTTGGAATATGGTGGTAGTCCGTTTTTGGTATGGGTCTCGATTTGAAATAAGGTTTTTTTTTATATTATTAAATTTTAATATTATGTTCAGATTTGAATGTTAGTTGGAACATTGGGATGTTTCATTTTATTATACCATATTTTAGTTCTGTAACTCATATTTAAAGATCAACTTCACAAGAAATTATATGACGTTGTAAACATAACCCCAACTATAATCTACATTGGGTTTGTAGATGATGGGTGAAATCAGCTGTTTAGATGTAGGAATGTTCCAAAGTTAAAAGAATATGTATTAAATTAATTTTTTAAATTAATTTGTATAAACAAATATATTGATGATAAAAGGTTTATTTATATACAGTTTATAACCTCAAAGCAAATATTATGACGTATATTATAGCATACCTACATTAGTTTTATAACTAATATTAAAAAAAAATCAACTTCACAAGAAATGAAGAAATTACGATTGTAGAGTTGTAAACATAAACCCAAAGTATAACCTACGCTAGGTTTTGAACAGATGATAGGTGAAATCAGCTGTTATATTATATGTTACTTACGTACGTACAGACATACACTCGCTTCGATAGGACTGATAGATGTTGATTATCACTATGTTTGATAAAACAACAGAACTATGAAAAGTATTCACATAAGTCTACAACAAAAACATTAGTATTCTACAGTTAATTAAAAATAATTATTCATTAGAAGACCTATAAATAATAAATTTTTATCAAAAACAAGAAAGTAGTTAGGCTACTCTGTAGTCTGTTAAAAAAAATTTATATTACATCACACTTTACTTTAACGCCTGCGCATAATATTAATATCATATCTCATAGGCAACTCAATGTTATAAGTTGAAACTATCTTCAGCGCTTCTGGTGGGATAGAAGCAACCTAACAAAGAAAGTTTTACTAAACGTAGTACGTTGTATCTATTTTAACCGGTATTGTAGTATATAATTATATAATTTATAGGCCTACTATTAAATCATTACTTTTGCATATTTAAGCATTATTCTTTGGCTACTAACTGTGAAATTTATTGTGTTAAACAAAAGTTTATTAAATGACTCTAGAATAAAGTAACTAAATTGTCATTTAATAATACATTTTGTCTATAATTTAAAACACAGTAGTAATCTAAGAAAAATACTTAATTTCAAAAGTAATCACATAATATTAGGCTGTAAAAATTAAAATAATGTAATATTTATTTAAATTTATAACACTTATAAATTAACATATTATTATTTGAAAATAACTTTGGTAAAAGTATTATTGAAATATATTTGACCACTTGTAGATAAAGAAATCTTATTTGTTAAAATGTACACTCAAATTAATTAAGTGGATGCACAATGGTTTTAATTAATAATGGTTTTAGACATTTTTAATCATAATTTTTCTTTATAAAAATAAAAGAGAATGCATTATTTTTGTTGCCATTAAAGAAAGCACTAGAAGGATAATAAACAAATAATAACATTTTTTAGATAAGACAAATTTATTAAAACATTATATCACCTAGATATATAATCAATAATATTCACATAAAATTATCTTGAAAGGTTTACAATTACCAATCATCTTCATACTTTTACTCTTAAGTATAAACCCTCAAGTTAACATATACATTATCATTCAAAATTATTGCATGTATAACTAAATGCAAATGTTAAAATATAGACAAATTTTATCAATCTAGACATTTAAGCTTGAATAATTGTTTATAATAAAAGTAATTACATACTTCAAATGTTTTTCAACAAACTGTTAAAAACAGTTGACATAATGGTTACGATCTATCGATTAAATCCCATTTGTTTTTTAGTATATTTTAAATGAATTGATATTTTGTTAAATGAGTAGCATGGGATCAAAGACGGACAACTGTGTTCCTGGACAAAATTGAAGTATCACCTGTTTCTAATATTTTTTTTTTGCTTTTTTCATTGGCGATATTTATTTGTTTCAGAAACGTGTTATTTTTAACGATTTAATATAAAATTAGTTTAAAAACGGACAAGTACAGCTGAGGTTTGTTTCAAAAGTGGCCATCTCCATTATATACCAATGGAATTGCTCAAAATAGGTCATGTGACCTGTGAAAGTGTCATGGCGGTTTTTTTGCTACACTCATGTGAGGTTTATTGTGAATACATTGTTTTGAATCTTAATATTTTCTTTTTAAACTTAATTTGATCTTACTTTATGCATTGCAATGAAGCAACAAATAATAACTCTATCTTCAGAAAATGCAAGGAAAAGTTTGCACCATCCCAAAACATGGAAACGAAATGTTGAAAAAAATTAAACATAATTAGGGGTTGGTTTGTATTACGTTACTAAAATGATTCAGTTGTATGTTTAATTTATATGTCACTAATTATTCTTTGAATATTATTTATCAGAAAAAATATATACAATATTTACAATATATACAATATTTACAATATATACAATATTTACAATATATATACAATCCTCTCAAAAAAGCTTTTTTACAAAAGCAAAAAACAAAGCGTCAAGCTATGATTATTTTTTTATAAAACAAAAAAGAATTGAAATAAACAAATTGGTAAAGCTATGCTTTAAGAATATAAAAGATTTGTTTAAATATTAACCAAAAAAAGAAGAGGAGAGAAATAATACACTGTACTCCTACAGTTAATCACTGAAGAAATATTTTTAAAAAAGCAAGAGCGAAATCAACTATTATGTAAAGCTATGAATATATACTTGATTGAACAAATATTGATCGCATTAAAAATATCTTTCTCTCAAAATCACCAAATCAGATTGATGCTCTTCACTCAAGACTCTGTTCAACTTCTACGACTCAGTACTTTCACTTGAATGTATCCATGAGTCTTAATTACAAAATAGTTCAAGCGCTTTTATCCAGACATTTCTGGATAAAAAGACAATATACAATATTTACAGTATATACAATATTAACAATATATATACAATCAGGAGTGCTTACAAAATATAAATATATACAATACTACAGACATCTAAATACTAGGCCAAAAATATATAATTTAATTTAGCAGTGTTTTAAAATTCTATTTTTTCTATTCTGCGTAGCCTTAGACATCCTCTGTCTATTAGAGCGTGTACACCACCAAGGAATACATAGTTTTACAATAGATTCTATAAAGGTGGTGTAAACGTCCTCCCAGTGGACTACACAGAAGTCTTTGAACCATTCAAAGGTTACTGTTTGCCGAATACAATCATTGATGATTTTGGATAAATCATTCTGATGACCACGTTCATTAAGAATTTTGTCAACCAAGTTTGCACAAAGAGTAACACAATAGACAAACTTTTCAGATGGATAAGTTAGCCTATTGTATTCTTCGTTGTACTCCTTGAATGAAATTCCTGCATGATAGAAATCATCAGAAGGCTTACAGCAGAGACCAGCTCCACAATCATCACAATTGTATTTAGCAAGCAGCCTCCGTACAATATACCCACTTACATAGGATGTTGACATCAAGGCCATGTCACTTGGTATGTCTGGTGCTGCGCTACAAGCAGCAGGGCCGTGATTTTCATCATCCATTGTAAGTGGATTTTCTGGATTAGCACCCACTTCCATATCGGAACAATCTGAACCAAGAAAACTTTGAAGAGTGCTCAAAATATCTGCATTATCATTTTCACAATTACCATTCTTAACAATAAGATTAAATGCAAGACCATTGATAATGCAGGTCTTAAGACTACCTACAAATTGGCCAACTGTGGGATTGTAGTTGGACCCACAGTTGTTACGAATTGAACCAAATAAATTCTCCAAAGGATCTTGGTTCAGATTTCGAATACATAAATAGTCCAAGGACAGAGTATCTTTCAAGTATGTCCACAACAGCATGACTGCTCTCATAGTAATGAGCCAGCCATTCTGTGAAGGTGGCCTCAAAATTACTTGTTTAGATATTCCATCCTTTACCTTTTCAAATTGGAATTGCCAGCTATCCACAATTTTTAATGCATTCGTCCAAAACTGTAAGTGGGCACTCCCATCTCGGAGAAAAGTTTTTAACTTTTTACCTCCTTCAAAATTGTAAGAGTTGCCATTAAATGAATCAAAAAGATCATCACACATTTTTATAAATGTTGAAGTTGCCAGAGCCGATGACGGTAGAGAACCTGTAACAAACATACCAGATAATTAGAATTTTTTTCAAACAAGGTATTACGTAATGTAAAATGTTGTTAGAAGCTTAATTTAAGAGAGCAACAAAAGGATAAAAAAGTAGAATGATGTGACAATTTGGCTTTGAATAAATAGGAGGAATCAAGTCGCCTTTTTGAGTTGTAAATAAACCTTTAGTTTGTATTGATCAAAATTTGATAGTTAGAAAGTGCAATGTTATCTTCTAGACTATTTAACAAATTTTGTGACTCTTACATTTCATTGCATAATTTTGGTCCGAGTCACAGATAATTAATACTAATTATTTACCTTAAGTCCGTCTTGTGACTCCTTGTCGTTCAGTTTAAGACGACATGTTTCGGAGCCGTAACTCCATCATCTGGTCATCCTTCGGGTGAGGTCGTCGAACATTAAAAACATTAAAATTTTATAAACACACACATTTACACACACACTAACACACACGTCACAGTTTGTCACACAAATAAATACAAGAAATAAGCCGCATCTCAACGTCCGGTCAGTATAGTGCAGTGCAGATTACTGATCTTTATCTCTGTATGTTTTATACAAATGGTTGATAGCCGTGTCGTACAAATAGTGGGAGTTGAACGTAAGTTTGTCGTTTAATACGTCATCTGGGTTTTTTTTAATGTTTTATATATTTAAAACTCCTCTATAGCATTCATTATTCATCAGTAAACTCCACTGCATTATACTGACCGGACGTTGAGATACAGCTTATTTCTTGTATTTATTTGTGTGACAAACTGTGACGTGTGTGTGTAAATGTGTGTTTATAAAATTTTAATGTTCGACGAACTCACCAGAAGGATGACCAGATGATGGAGTTACGGCTCCGAAACATGTCGTCTTAAACTAAACGACAAGGAGTCACCAGACGTACTTAAGGTAAATAATTAGTATTACTTACATTTCACTGTTCTTTAAAAAAAAAAAAAAAAAACCAGACTCTTATGTTTCAATATATACATACAAATCAACCCCTTTTATGATTTCTCATGCCTTAAAATGTTTCAATACCTTGAACGTAGTGTTTGTATCTTAATCTGGACATTGTTTATTGCCTGTATATGTCATACTTAATGTTAGTTTGAATTATATATGGCCATATTTATTTGAATTTTATATATAGATAGGCTTGCTTTTATAAATAGTTTGATTACTTTCTTAACTTAAAAATTCTATCTACATTACAAGTGAAAAAATTTATTTTATTTTTATTTTGTGTTATTATTAATCAAAAATTATTGCAAAATAAATCTAATAATAATAGAAATTTCTGTCGCAATAAATAAAATTAATCAATTCATTATAATATATACTTTCTCTTACACATGTTTAACATACAAAAACCTAAATAATTTTAACTAACTTACCAAGTCGAACTGCATACATAATAGTAGCTGCTACAGAGTGACTTAAAACCTGAGCTGCTTTGCCGACTTTCATTTTTTGGGCTCCTATAGGCTCCAAATGCGAATCTTTCAGCTTATGTAGCATACGGAACTCTGCTGAAGATTTATCCAAATCGTATGCAGTTTGGATGTCATCCCATCTGGCAACTCCATCAAAGTCCAGACTACCTGTAATTAGTGAAAAATACAGACAATGTAAAAATTATTTATATATATGTGCTACATTAATATTTTTTATATTAGTTCTGGAAGTGGACTTCTAGGAAAATGATTTTTTTGTACATGTATGTCATAAATTTTAAAATGAAATAAAATTGCAATTATTGGTAACCATGGGACTTTTTACTTAGAAATAACAAATTATTGTATAACCATGCTTTAATATAGTGAGTTGTACAATTTTGTTTCAAACAGAGAATATATTGAATTCATGAATTAGGCCAAGCCTAAAGTCAAATGTAACACAATTATACATAATTAAATAGTAAAATGTTGTAGTATAAGGTTCTGTTGCTGGCTAATGTAAAATGCTGGCTAAATTACCGAATAAACTGTACATAAAACTATATTTCTAGCAATTTTAAAATGAAATAAACACAGAATTATAATTATTAAAATATTCACAACAATATATTATAAATTAAAAAAAAACAGCCTATTTGAAATTCAAAAACAATCCATGCGTATATAGAAAACTTGATGGTATGAAATATAGGCCAAGAGAAGGTGGTGACGTAATTGCACAAGGGATGCTTTTACAAATTTGTTTATAATTACATAATTTTATACACATACAATACTTCAAATACTGCAATAAAATATAAGACCATAACTTTGTCCTTACCTGAAGTAACTCTACATTTCACATTGTGCTTCAGCAACATATTTCTTGTACATTTGAGCAGATGAGGAGGATCGTAAATGGTGAAGATAGGATTGCCTTTATGCATGAAATACGGTTTACTTTTGCGAGAACCCATAGATTTGATGGCCTTGACGTTTGTTGAGCCCATATCACAGACAGTGGCTATGACACATAGTCCAGCTTTATGACAAGCATCAAGGACAACAACTATGAGTTCCTCTAAGATTTTTGAAGAGGTACCACCATTAGTGAAGTAGTAAGCAACAGGTTGCTTCCACTTCTTAATCAGCCCACGAACCATGAAAACTAAGGCATGATTAGCAACCAGGCTATTCCTACCTAAGTGTCCAAGATCCTGAAAACCTTCGATTCGATCAGTTGAACGATTGTAATAAAAATTCTCTCTAATTGACATCTCATCAAAAAGAAGAGCACAAACTTTATCACGACCATTCAACTTTTTCTTCATTAGTCCATCTTCTGCCTCTTGGTTTAATTTTTGAATTTCTTATATAGGAAGACAAAAATACAGCTGAAACTTTTGAAATTGTTTGACAGAAGTTATTTAGCTCTTTTTCCGAATGACCTTTGTCAGACAATTTAGTCAACTGCATTTTTACATTCCTATATTTCCTTTGCAATCGTTTTAACTCTTTGTCCTTGTTTCTTCCATATTTAAAAAGAAATTGCCTTCTTGGCGTATTTAACTGCGTAAAACGAGTCATTTTTACTGAAGACAAAGTCAAAGAGGAAGAGCGATTAGGTGTTATTGATAAATCTAAATTCAGTTGGGTAGATTTATCAATATCACTGGCTTCAGGTTGTAATTCAACAATACCAGAAGAACAAGAATATGAATCTAGCAAAGTACTTTGATCTAATGGTGTGCTGAAAGACAGTCGGGTTGAACATTTGGATGGGGGAATTGGTGTAGAAGAAATTAAGGAAGATGGAAGAAATATGTTTTCAGGCGTGGTACATAAGATAGGAATTTTTCCATGATTTTCAAGTGTAGGGGAAGAAGAAAGAGAAAGTGAATCTGTCTCTTGTGTAACAAGATTATATGTTGCAGAAGTATATGTTGTAGTCAAGGGTGGCAATAAGGAAGGAATGGCTCCGCAGTGTAACTTCTGCCTTGTCTCGTCCAAAAAATCTTCATTTTTGAAATGCTGGTCGCAAATATAGCCAAATGGACGTTTCGCTTCCAGATTAATGGAGTTGTTCTGAGTAAACGAAATCCATTGTTGACATCTAAAATAAAATAAAATAAAATAGTATATAGAGATATTCCGTTCAAATTTTGTTTAGTTCATACATGTTGTATATTTTTTATTTAGCGGTATGTTAGGCTATTTAATTAGCCTATCTACAATATAAATTGGGCTAACGCTTTTTCGTTATTTTATTGTTAGGATATAAATTAAGTAAAACTTGTTTTTAAATCATATTTTAAGACATAGAACTTTTAATAACTTAAGACTTTTAGAAATAGATTTGAACATAACAATTACGTACTAGAGCATTTTCTTGTGTATACATTGTCACCTTTGCCGCAATATGGTGTACATTCGTATAGTAAATTTGAGCCTTTTATAATATGTTTGAGCTATAATATCTTCTTAAAATTAAGGTATTCTATCTCAATTAAGAGCTGAGAAAATCCCATTTAAAGGTATTGACGTTTACCAAAATTAGCGTTTTTTCCCAAACTTTGTAATTTTATGTCTCAAAATATACCTGACAAAAAATTTAAATTTGGAAATAACCTTACTTTATGGACTAGAATAAGTGTACTACAAAATTTAATGCAGTTCTGAAGAGGTCAGGTTGAAAACAAATAGCCTACTTCATGTGTTTATTTCATATGGATTGACCCTACAATCTTTCAGTAGGTATCATTACAACCTTTAGTGTATATTCTACATACAAATGTATATTTTCCTATTGTCACATGAAAAAGCAATGTTATTTATTTAGTGTATCTTGTGTACTCTACAACTTGTTTTATGTGCATCAAGTATAACGCATCATCTATAACATTATTGGGCGTAAGTTTACTATTCGACTCTAGCCTAATATTTTTGCAGACAACGACGTTGTTTTACATTCTACTGTTAAATGTTGAATACAGGTAAACATACTGTGACTAAATACTAATAGGTTAGAACCTTTCAGGTTTTAAAAAAATTAGTATTCTTGCATTTATGTTGCAATAGGTTAGCCTAGGGTCGAATAGTAAACTTGCACCCAATAATGTAACACTCAGAAAGCTTAACCATAAATTAATTGGCCTTATCTAAAACATGTAAGTACCAACCTGATGTTAAAATTATAGGTAGGCCTACCTCATAGGCTATTTAAAGATTATCCACTGTTATGGTTATTAAAACAAGAATAAGTTGATATTAATACTTGAAGGTAATTATTAAAATTAATAATTGGAACTTACATTATTGTAATAATGTGGCATTATAGTCTAAAATGTAAAAATACTGTACTTTTTAACACAGCCTAGATTAAAATGCTAGGTCTATACAAATTAATTCCTGTGCTATTAGTATACAAATCATACTTACAGTGACCCATTTTCTTT